>VZTZ01023901.1:339814-409814 GCA_013400955.1 Drymodes brunneopygia
GGACATTAACTCAGTGTGAAATTTTTTTCCTCAAAAGCAATGCTCCTCAGATCACAGGCTAATGGAGGTTGGAAGGACCTCAGGAGACTTCTACTCCTAACTTATGCTCAACACATGCTAAAAAAACACTTAAAGTGGAGCACATGACATCATACATGTAAGCATGTAAGGATATTGGCAGTATTCAAAACTGAGCTGCAGAAATAAGTCCTAAAAGGAGCAGGTCCTTCAGCTTAAAGCTTGTTCTACACCAAGAACAGCAATAGTTGCACCAACACCACTCACAACACTTAATGGGGGAAGTCACTCTACAGGGAAAGGGAGCAGGGGAGAAAAAATGATAGGAACCCTGGGCATTCTTAATAAAACTCCCTATGCAGTCCAGCTAAGACTGAAAATAATACATATTTACATGTGACTTAGACAATTGTAAGGGGGGAGCATGAGTCTTAAAGTACCTCAAACTTGAAAGCATCTTATACAGTCACCCCATGAAGCTTAATTCTGACAGTGCTGCTGCAAGTAAACTACACTTCATTGCAATCCCAAGGTATTGCTTTATTTACCAGCATCATTTTCTATTGCATAAAAAAAATCTCCGTAATACTTTGCAGAAATATAGATATTTTAATTTTTCATTTTGAAAAGTTGCGTGTGTATCAGAGAAGAAAACAAAATATTTTAAGTGGCAAGTTTATTCAAGTCAGCAACTGCTCTTTTTACAGGATTTCCCACAGTGCATATATTGCACACGTCTCCTAAGTAGACTAATTATCTGAGCCCAGGTTTTTATAAACCAACTGGTCACCAGAGGAAAGAGTGAAGACATCAAAGAGCCATCATCATTACGCTCAGTCCAAAAAATGGGAAAATGATTTACAGTGTTCTTTTTCTATGCTTAGAAAACAACAGAGCAGAGCAACCTTCAAATAGAAGTGTAGTTCAAAGAATTCCAATTAATTTATTTCTAGGACATTAATATTTTTCTCAAATCTGTAGCATTTTAGATGTTTGATATCAACACAGAATTTAAGTATTAGAAGTTGAAGCTTTTAATTAAATTTTCTCATTAAATGTCCTTAAATTTTTACTATTTCTTCGTGTTTTCTTTTTTGAATTTTGCATCATCAACATACCAGGGGGGCATTTTCAGTTTACTTCAGTAGGGAAAAAAAATAAAATAGCAATGGAATGACACTGTCTCTGAAATGTCATCTACTCTGAAAGATGGTTTTTATGATGATATTTTATTCTAAATCAAATCTGTTTTAATGTTTCTATTATCCCAGTTTCCTAGAAATAGATATAAATGTGAAGCCAAATTCAAGATGAGGAACTACCACACCTGGAGTGGTGCTTAAAAGCAACTGACTATAAAGAATTGAAAAGAAGTGAAGTTTAACACAACATCTTTCTTATTTTCATGAACTAGCCAAGATTATTCACACACACTCAGAAACAATGACTATTTCAAGAACTGAGCAGGAGTTACTTCTCTAGGAATGACAAACTCCCTGAGCAAGCACATCCCCTCTCACTGGGGTGGGGAGCACTTACCTAGAGGAAAGTTGCTGTTAATGGTGACTCAATCCCACAAGCACAACCTTTGGGTACAGCTGAGGAAGCACAGCCACTGGCCTCTTAAAGGAAGCTATCCTGCTTGTCTCTCTTCAGTCTCCAAGTAGCTGCAAGTTGTTGTTGACCTCCCCTTCAAATCTTTCCAGAAGAGCCTTGGCTGCCTGCCTCTCCACGAGGATTAAACAACCCAGAACCTAAATAACTAAAACACCACACCAACCCAAAGGCACCAAAGAAATCTCCCTTATAACTATCATCACAAGCACCTGGGAAGAGGTTGCCATAAGCACTGACAGCTGTGTAAGTAGGAGGCCTCAGTATGACCCTGGAAAGAGAATCTGGCTCCTAATTCTGAAAACCTGGCAGTTATTTGTCCCAGAGAAGGGTTAACAGGCCAGTTGATGGCCAGATGGGAAAAGTAAGGAGACAATCTAGCAGACTGACAGAGGCAGCTTACTATTTAAAACTAGCACATGGAAGCCCGTCAAAATGGGTCCTAAATGGGGCTTTTTTTGTTCTATTCCCATTATTTTGGCAAAGTCTTTGTGTCACAGTAATGTAGGTGTTTTTCCTCATCATTTGCCTCTTGCTGAGGGCTATCTACTGCATGGTGGTCCCCTAGTGCTGCAGGACTTCCAGGAACACATCACATCTAGAGCAGTACTGCCTTGCTGATTTTTTTTCCATGGATGTCTGAACTAGGGCTGTCTCAGTGTAGTGCCAGAGAATTCTTCTTCTAAAGATTGTTAGCAGGCAGGAAATGCAGCTCTGAGCAGGCTGCCAGCATGTAAAAGAAAATATATCTGGAAACTTAGCACCATAAGAAAGAAACTAGTAAATAGATTACTATTGTTCTAAAAGAGATGGCAGCGTATATGGCAGTTGGAAAGAAAATTGGGTGGAAGCAGATGCAAATTTTAGAGTGATATACATTAAATATTCCAAGTTTATTTACAGCACACTAAGGGAAAACAATGCACGTTCAAAACTCAGAGAAGCTGTATGGGCTTTTGTTTAGGAAGAGGAATGAAATCTGCCATGTTAGCAGTGTAGTATGATAGATCTTGCTACAGTGCCTCTGACAATGCACTCAGAGTGTATTTTGGTTTAGAGTAAGATTTCTGTGTTTTATGCATGAGTTAAATAATACAATTTAAAATCTTCCTTTCTAATTCTAGGCACACTTGATTGTGTGACTGCACAGTGTTTGCCTCCTACACTGGAAGAGAGATACAGTCCCTAAAGGAGGAGATTATGACTACACATATATGCCATTGCAATAAGAAATGGGGTGAAAATGGCATGAAAAATAGCTGTCAGAATTGCCCAACACTCTCTAGAGGGGTGATCCTTAATGATCATAAATAGAAAAAAAGTTCCTTCATGAATAAAGTAAGAAAGAATTAGGGAATTTTAATGTCTTGAATCATGAAAGGATATTTTCAGCTTCAACAAGTTAAGGTTCAAGTTTTAGAGCCATATACTACACAGAGAATAGAATATGACTTTTTATTATGATTAAAAAGTACTGTCCACACTTTGGATAATTAGTGAAACAATTTAACAATACTCTGAAAGGAGAGACTCAGAATCAGCACACATAAACTAAAGACAAGCTGAAAGATTTTAAAAAACAGGATAACTACAATAATCAGAAAAGGGTAGATTTATGTTTTCTGCATATTCTCAAGCCCACAGAATTTCTAAGCATAGCATTTCCATACTTCAGATTATCAGAACAGTGTTGAACCTGTAACTGGTATCAATAAACCCACACCAAAAAGTCAGCCTGGACTGAATCCTTTACTGAAACCCATTTCTCTTATTTTATAGCTTTTATTTCCACAACTGCTACTGTATTTTGCTGCTATTTCCCCTACAGCACTAATTTTAAAAAGTGGTACCTAGGGGCAGAAAGAAAAGATAAGAAAGGCAGACAGCTTTGAAAATGAAAGGGTAGCTTATAAAATATAGACAAGGCAAACAGCACTGGGAAAAAATATGACTGAGTTTACAAGAGGAATCTATAACTGAAAGGAATTTGGAGGAAGGGACAGGCAATGATTACAAGTAAGAACATAATAGAACAGCTGAAATTAATCAGGTAAACCATTCTCATGGTCAGGATAAAAATAGGATTTCCTATCAGCTGAGATGTCTCAGCTGAAACTTTAATTTCATTACAACTAAATTCTATTTAAATTTTCAGATTAGAAGTCTAATGAATTTCAATGAGTGCTCTTTTTTAGACTTCTTTTTATCAGTACTTTTTATGTGCACATGTAAAATCAAAACCTAAAATTAATTATTTTAGATGTAATTAAATATAAAGGTATGATACTCAAAATATCCTTTTTTTCCAGCCCTCTACCTCCCACCCAACTCTAGCTACCTGTAGGATAAAAATTATCAGTAATCACTGCCTAGTATAGATTTTTGTCCTTCACATGCAGGTGAATAGCTCATTTTCCCAACTAAATTGTCTGTTTAGCAGGAATAGTAATTTACATGTTGGCATAGTTATCAAAATAGACTACTGCAGAATTTAACTAACTTTTGTAAAAGCAGGAAAGATCCTTTAACAAAACTAATCTCCATGGTTTTGGGGTTTTTCCTGACCTTTCTATACAAAACAGTTGTTTATTTTTTCCTAAGTAAAGCAAATTAATGTCTAAGGTTTTCAACAACTCAGATAAGGGTTAAGCTTGTTTTAGAAAAAGAAAGCTTCTAATTAACTTTCTAATGTAATCTACTTCATATTCATTCCATGAGTACTGGAAGTTTGAACTGAGATTAGAAGGTCTTAAGGAAGGATATGTATCATGTTGAAGCAGTAAATGACAAATTATCCTTTTCCTTTTAATAGTACTGTTTTCAAACAATCCTTTTTAAATGTTCAGCACTGATCTGAAGGAAAGTTTTAAAATGTTCTGAGTATTCTTGCTGTCTAATCAGCTGTACTTATAGAATGACTCACAATCTGACTACTACTGATGCATTTCTCTTTCACCCAAATCATTCACTAGATGACACTCTTGTATTACAGTACATCCTCTTGCTATGCAAGACATTAAACTGACTCCTTATAAATGAGAACACAAATTTTAACGAAAATAACTAAAGAAAATGCTTTCTATTTTCATGAAATGCTTTGTAGAGGACAATTCATACTTACAAGCAAATATATAAACCAAATTTTAAAAATATTTTAATACAGCAGCTACTACTATAAAGCTGTCTTAAAGCAACTGTACCTTCCTTTGAAGATGAGTTCAAGACAAGATAAAGAAATCAGAATGTGCTCAAGACAAGATAAAGAAATTAGAATTTTTCTTCATTTTTTCCCATTAAATTATTGCACACATTTCTTTGTAGATTCAAAGTATAGTAAGATTTTCCAAGACTGAGTTGCTATTTTTGTATATGGCCTGAAGTAAAAAGCAAAGAATAAATTAGAGGTAACTTCTTTTAACCATGAACATGTCTTTTACCTAATTATGTTGGAAGACTGAAGTAATCCTGTTATATTTTTTTTCTCATTTCTTCCCTGAGAGGTTGGGATTCAAAGGATTATTCCAGTAATTTACAAGAACTTCTTCAACAGAAATGTGCACTAAATACCTTTATCAATTCCAAGTGTATTTGTCCAGCCACTTTTCCAGTCTCCCTATATGTTGCCAGATGTGAAAATGTAGAACAGATCCATCATACTTTATTTCCTCACATGAAGAAAGGTTATGACAACAGGAACAGCAAGTGCTATTTGTATGATATTAGGATATGTGTTAATATAGTGGCCCTCTACATTTGTAGCACATGTACAAACTGCAAAAGTGTTCCACACAAGTTATCTACTGTTCTAGACCTCGTCTAGCACAGACAGTGAAAGTAGAATCCACTGTGAAGATTATCATACCTCAGTGAGGGACATCAGCAGTTTACACCTGTAGGAATAGTATCACCTGCCTACAGTGCCCTTAATCTTGCAGTTTAAGACAGTACATTTTACTCTTTCAAATAAATCTGCTCTAAAACTTTCTTTCTGCAGAGAAGATTATACTAAACAAAGTTTAGACCTCTGTCTTCTTTGTACAATGCTTGTATTTGTAAGTATATGTGAACATAACTTTTTGGTACTATAATTCTTTCTTTGTAAGATATATGTGCAATGCCACTGTTTTCTCATTCACTTAGGAGTTGGACTCAATGGTCCTTGTGGGTCCCTTCCATCTCAGAACATTCTGTGAATCTGTGAAAGTATTTCAGAAAATACAAAAAATTATGCATGTATGCTTCCATGAAGACTGAAGTTCTTTTTTGCACTACAATATATCCAGATTTCAAACAGGAAAAATATACTTAGTTGTCCTGGTTCTAGCCAGGACAGAGTGAAATTTTTGCACTAGCCATGATGGGGCAGGGCCTGGAGCCATGGGGGCATGGCCAGGTTGTTATTTTTTACCAACTCAGGTCATTCCAGGGGTGGGGGTAAGGGACACTTACTTCTGAGAAGGTCATGGTGGAGGAGGAAACTGTTTGCCGTTGTTCATTGTCACCTGAGCTCTGCAGTGAGCTTTTCTGCATGTGAATCACCCTCTCTTTTTATATCCTTCTGCTATTAATAATGTCATTGTTACTCTTTGTTGTATCTCATTTCTGTTCCCAGTAAGTTGTTCTTACCTCAACCCATGACCTCTGCCTGTTGTGCTTTCTGTCAGAGGAGGGGAGGTATTTGTGGGGTTTTTGTATTTTTTGGTGTTAGTACTAATTTGGGGAATACCATTTTTAAACCAAAACAATTCCAGTAGAAATATTTTAGTTGTTCAAGTTATACCAAGTTGCAAGAAGTTCATTTGAAGAATTTCCCAAGTTATCTACTACCATCTACATCTATAAATGTTTCCAACTCATGATGTAATATGAGTTAGTTACTTTAAAAAAAAAATCTTAAATCAAGGATTGAAATCAATGTTTAAAAATAGCTGTGGTTTTCAAAACACAGATTAATATTTGAATTAAAATTAATTCATATTGTTAGTGGTTTTCAGTCAATAAAGCCCCATATCAGATGCCTAATATAGCTTGAAGTGATATTTTTCTTTATAAATATTTTAGGGGATTTTTCCCCTTCTAAGCATGTCATCCACTACATGCACTTTCTGCAGATCCATTGTCAACACCATTGCTTAAACTCCTCGATCTATTCTCCACCTACTGAAAGCTGGTCCTCTTATCCCTCATTCTTGGTGGACAATTACATATTGTCAAAAAAAAAAGCAGAAAAACCTTCAGCAGAAAGGTATTTGACACTTGTGTGGGAAAACTGAAAACATTAAACCCAGTAAAAGGAGAGACACAGATGGCAAGAGAAGCAGCTGGAAGCATGATTCATTTCTCCTGCTTTGTTAGGTCAATTAGGTTGAGTATGTGCCAGGTAATAAGCTTTTTTCCTGAGCCTGTGCAGCTTTCAGTCAACCATCTTCCTCCAAGCTAGTTAATTATATGTGTCAAGGATGTACGATTTTAAAGACAGCTCTAGGCTGACAGTGCAAGCAGCTGTCTCGATTCAGAAACCAGCAAAAATGCTGCTGATAACAAGGCACTAGAAATGGCCCACTGTAAATCTGCTATTAAAATGAAATTCTGTAGCACCAAGTTGTGAGGAAGAAAAGCTGATAAGCATCTACATTTATTCAGAAGAGGAGGATAAAAACAGGAATATTTTAAAGCTGTAAAGAAAACCAGCAGAGAAGATAACCCAGGTATCTAATCTTTAGATTTCATTGTCTGCAGCAAGAGTCAGCAGTTTGAGACAAAACCACTCCTGACAGGTCTCACAATGAGTTTTGGGTTTCGATATTAAATTACCCTGCTCTATAAAGTGTTGATTGCTCAAGAAACATAGTTTGCTAACTAAGACTTAGTATTTCCTAATTGCACTTCTCCCACACTGGTGCACACTTAAGCAGCAGGCAAGAGAGCAGCCAGTCATGAAAAATCATAGACATTTTCACAATTAAAACATACACCAGTAATGTGTACAAACATGGAATATCATGTCTTATAACGAGAGTTGTGGTGAATGCTGTGATTTTTAAATGCTACATGATGATGAGTACTGTAGGAAAGATGGAGAAGGACTCTTTACAAGAGCATGTAGTAACAGGAAAGGAGGAATGACTTCAAACAGAGAGTAGGCTTAGGTAAGATATGAGGAAGAAATTCTTTACTGTAAGGGTGGTGAGGCACTGAAACAGGCTGCCCAGAGAAGTTCAAGTGTTCAAGACCTGGTTGGACAGGGCTCTGAACCACCTGGTCTAGTAAAAGTTTTCCCTTGAAACTAGATGCTGTTTAAAGCCCCTTCAAACCCAGGCCATTCTATGATTCTGTGACAAAATTCCCATCAATACATTTCCTACTGGATTATGTTTTTCTGAGATTTTCAAACAGAATTTATATGTAAATCAGTGTTCACTCCTTAGTTATGTCATATCAAAGCTAAAAATTTTTTATATAGGTGGCTCCCTGACTAGATCTTCAGGCACTAAAAAAAACTGTACCAGGAAAAAAACCAAGATTATTAAAAGAAGGTTTACAATTCTATCACAACTAAGTTTCTGTATTTTTAAAAAAAGCCAAGTAATGATCTGTCATTCAATCCATAATGCTCAAATTCTACAAGAGCATGGCATAGATGCACTCAGAACCAGATTTATTCAATTTCTGTGTTTGAATAATCAACTAAGAGATGCAAGAAGGAAAAAAACACATATAATACTTTTTTTAGAATGGTATACTGACCACTAATCTGCCAGCCTTGAAGTCAGCAACATTTCATGAGTTGTAATGAAAAAATCACCTTGTGAATTCTTAGGCCACTCTGAAATAGTACAAACTGGATGGAGCTGCCAGTTGCATCAGTAGCATGTTCTGCTCTTTTCACCTCACCTTTGCCTCCAGTGTGTACAGCTTTTTCACGCTGCCTTGTTCTAGCTCAGGAGGAGACAATTAGTACAGGATGTTACAGAGCAAGTTACAGCTTACCACCCTTACAGAAAGGAGGAGACCAGAGCATTAGGCAGCTGCAGTTCCCTCCCTTTTGCATTCCACTTCACAGCTTCCCAGAGGAGTTTTGCTGAATCCAGACCCAGCTGTATAAAGTTAGTCTGGACTTTACCACATCCTGCATCGAAATTATGTATTTCAATTGTTGTTTAAAATGGCACAGCACAACAAAACAACAACAAAATAAGAAGAATCAAAGTATTTTCTACTAGAAATCCTAAGCCCTAAGTCAAATGCATGACTGGTCATCAGAGGTGGTTTTCTTTGTTATGTTTGCATAAAGTTTAATGAAAAAGAAAAAAGTGAACTGCAAATACCAAGTACCAGCACTCTGGAGAGGCAGGGCTAATTGAGCCACCTCACCACTTTTTCTGGAAAGGTAAGTCGTAGACAACCGCTAGTGAATTACATTTTTACTGTCTCCAATGTTAAGGACCTTTCCAAGTAAAATTCTATTAAGAAGTTTTTCTTCCTAAAAAGATTAGAAATTACATGGTCTGAAAACACAGTGAGGCAGCTATAGGGCTTTTCTGCAGATGTGTTCTTCTTGAAAGGCCATTTGAGACCTTCCTGTTCTTATCTGAGATGTCTGCAGGTGTCTGATCACACTGAAATAACTCGCTTAGGAAAGGCTGTTAGCATGAGATGACTGCCCAGAAGTGCTTCATGCTAGTTCTTGGAATGATGCTGTGAAAGAACAGGTGTCCATGGTGCAGCTTGGTGAATGTATTTAAATTAGTCACCATGTTGTTGTGACACTAAATTGAAGGTGAAATTTTTCAAAATCACCCGAGTGCACAATCCTATGGAATCAGCAATTAATCCGATTATGTCAAAGAACTCCCCCTAATTTTGGCAGTCTGAGCTTGTTACCAGTTATAAACTTGAAAGAAAGATCACAAAACTTTTAGTCAAGTCACATCAGTACCTGGGAAATATTTACAACTCTCCTTATCTCCTAGCACTACCTGTCAGTGTGTGCCTTGATGGCATTAATTAATGTTGGAAACAAATGAGGCAGAAATCCAGGAGAGTATCTAAAATGGCATTAGTATCATTCATCTCAAAAAGACAGTTAATGATATGTAATCCATCCTAACATCACCAGCTGAACAATATGGGTAGTTTTTCTTCAGTTGTGAAAAATAGTCACTCTTTCTGCTATCTTCCCTCTCAGATGATCAATAAAGTAATTGAAGCCTTTTGAAATCCTATTTCACTGAAATAAAAACATTATAGCAAGTGAATTAATTACCGTCTTCAAAAATAAAATCTTTACTGAAAGCAAATTTCAGTAATGTTGGTCCAGCAAATCACAAAATCATGCCAATAGGTTCTATTAATAATTTCAGCTTTTTGGAAAAACAAAGAGACATTTCAGGCTTGAGGATTTTGAATAACACAAGCCTCTTGATTGGGGAATACTATTTTTATACAGAGGAACTTGCAGCTATTTAAAAAACAAAATCTGATACTTGTTTGGTTGGTATGTACATAAATAATTAAAATAATTCACCATTATTTTTTTAAAAAACTTAAGCAAGGAGATCAAAACTACAGAACTCATGTCTAAATATTTTCCTCACTTCAGAGAACATGAGTGGTGAAGGCTTTTTTGGCCCCTGTTCCTGTCATCACTCTCATGAGTCACTCAACCCTGAGATGAGCTCAGTTGGTTAGAGCAGAGTGCTAGTGATGCCAAGGCTGTGGATTTGATCCCTGTACGGGCTGTTTGCTTAAGAGATGGACTCAACAAGCTTTGTGTGTCCCTTCCAACTCAGAACATTCTGTGATTCTGTGAGTCAGAAGAAAATAATAGTAAGTCCTGTCTTGAAGACCACTGTTAATGAAAAAGCCTGCAGATGACAAAAGGAATGACTCAACCAAGTACGTGGTCAGAGTTTGCTTCTGTCATATATGCATCCAAGAAACATAAACCTGCTGCTTTGAAACAGGCCCTTACAGCTTAGACCTGGCTCGATATAAGACAGCTGAGGTGTAAATAATTATAAACTCATCATAGGACTTTGTAAATCAAAACACTTATTCAGTGGCCATCTTACTTCTGTGGGATGGTGCAGAGCAGCCAGTTGAAATGCGGGCATTAAAATCTGTTCAGGTGACTCCATATTCTGTGTGGAAAATACCAAAGGATTACTTTTTCTCATTCCATCTTTTTCATTACTATACACAGCATGGAGAACCCATCCCGCTGTGATATGTACAACACAAACAGCACAGTAAAAGGTGACACTCTGAGAAATCTGCTGAATTATTTATTTGTTGCATGATGTGTATAAACTATTCATTGGTCTGGGTACACTTTCTATAAGGTAAATATAGGATATCTTCCTTACATAGAGTTGAATATTAACTGACTTTAGACTGAGATCTTGACAGTACAAGATCCAAAAATTAGATCCAAAATTAATAGAAAATTAATTAGATCCAAAATTAATACAAAAACCTTTCTTAAAAAAAATGTATATGACCAAATATCTGGCTTGTGTTTCAGTGTTGAAAATATTCAAAAGAAGGAAACACATCTGTTAAATCATATTTTCTGAATCACAAGGGTAAAAAGGTGGAACTACGTGTGAAATGTTCCAAATAATTAGCCTGTGAAGTGCTCCAAGGCTTTTAATGCTTTTTCTCCTTAAGTACTAAAAGGTTGTTTTTCCTTTGTGACTGTGATTTCAGAGAGGAGCAATGTACATGGATTAGCATAAAAACAGGTTGTTCAGTGTTCATGGTTCTCCAAAAAATCTAGTGCTGAATATACCCTTTAATATTTAATAGATTTGACATCCACTGGAGGCTTACCATTCATTTCATGAACACTACTTAGGATCTAAGCAGGTCATATGAGACCTGGCATCCTAACAAGGTCTCATCTTGAAAATGCATATGATGAATAGTACTGAATAATTCTCCTCTGGAAAGGCTCTGATCACAGCATTTGCAAGTATTGTCAGGCCTGACCTATCAGCTGGATTTTAAAGTAACTATTTCATTTTGTTTCCTTAGTTGTGTTAACTTTAAACAGGATTCTTGGCCGAACTCATTTCCCCACACAGCTGCACAAAAGCTTGTGCCAACAAAAGAGAAGTGATGGCACAGAAGTGGGACTAAACTAAACTAAACTAAGTGCTTCTTTTAGCTGCAGTACATACTTAGGCTGCTTGAGAGGCTTCCTAGCAGCCTTGCCAAAATAGCACTAACCTTTCTGAAGCGAGAATAGGCTAAAACACCCTATTTTCTTGGATGGTACTTCCATAATCTCCAAAAAACAAGGCAGAACTGAAGCAGCACCAGGACAGTAAATGGCTGTCACAGCTTGTTGCCTGCTCTACAGAATGCTGGTTTACACAGCAAGCTAGAGAGAGGAGAGACAGAAGGCAGCAGAGCAGCACTCCAGCAGGCACCGCTACCCCTGGGGGAGATGGCACCAGGCTCCCAGGAACACACTCCCAAGTTTGCAACTGCAGTGCAAGTGCTAAGATAAACTTGGAGTAAACTGTTTGAAATATAAATAAGCTTCAGGTTTTTATTCAGGGTCTGCTGTAGTCTGAAAGTAAGGGCAGCTGGATCATTACTAGAGTGCAAGAGGAAAGATATCTTGCTGTGTTTTGCTAAAGTTATTGTGGATATGTATTTGCTATATGCCTATAGCTTTCAAAAATAAAAAAATGGGATAGTGAGAGAGCTGCTAATGAAGTCAAATCATGTAAGTAAATGTTTTGGATTAGACAAGTACAGCTCTCTGAAGTTATTAATAATTCCTAATAAACAAGACTTGATTAATTAAGAAAACAAAACACAAAAGTGAATGTAGCACAGCTCATATCAAGCCATAAATCATAGCTAAGCAGTGTTAGCAAAAGACCTCTAGAGTTGAACATATGTATATCTTCTGTATTAGCAAAAATTTTCTGAAATAGGAAAAGCCAAATATACTAGCAAAGTGACATTCCATATATGTCTTGTTATGGAAATGTTGACTAAAATAAAATCTTGCAGGTATTTCTTGAAAGTTAATGTATAGAGCCCAGAAAATTTTACTAGCCTTATGACATAGAGATTATAATGAAAATTCAATGTACAACATGGTTTAAGATATTCCTCATGAGTGAAAACACTGTGGAGTCCTAAGGGATTCAGTCTCCTGTATCATTGGACTATTAAACTAGAACAATTAAAATTGCTACCCTGAGACACATCAAAGGCAGTCAGTAATTTTATGCTCTTACTTTAGTATTAGCTTATCTTTGAAAAAAAGTGAATGTTCTGACGGGCATTTTTGTTGGAGCAGAGAGATTAGTTGAATAAAAGACCCTGAGTATCAGTAAAGCAAAATGCAAACACCAGTGACACAGTATTTCCACTGATCTGTGATGACACAAAGTAGGAAGAATTCCTGTTTTGTGCCATGCTGGCTTGCTATTTAGCAGGTGGAGAATGAGCTACCTCATCCAAAACTGTCAGCCAAATAGTTATTTACATGATTACAGAGAATTGTCTCATTAAAGCATCAGTGCCCAGATTATCAAGTCTCTTTTTCCTCTCTTTTCGTTTCTGGCAGAAAATACATATGTGACTGTCATCATTAAAATCTAAAGAATGCTGTTTGGAACAGCTGATGGAAACTATTTTCTTTGACACAAGCACAGTTGAAAGATATACTTTATCCAATAACCCTTTTATTAAGATTTCAGAATGTAGAGACAAGAGGACTTCCAAAAGACCTCAGAGTGAAAGGACTGATAGAGAGAAGAACTCACTCAAAAAAAGCCAATATCAAACTCATTCTGTCTAGGGTAAGAGTTCACATGTGAGTCACCAAGACATCTTCATTGTACGGGTTACAAAATTGGGTTACAAAATATTTCAGACACTATAAATATGCCTTAAGCTAACAATCACTTCAGAAAAACAATGAAAATAGCAGAAAAAGAAGCAGAAGCATCCATATTTCTGGTGCTTCAAGCAATATTCTAAGTCAAATCTATAGTTAGTTTTATCTTCCAGAGCTATAATTTCTATCAGAAGAAAACACATCACTGATTCTCACTGTTAAATTGCCTTCCATGGCTGTCTTGACTTGAAGACGGAGTTATCTCCACTACAATGAATTCCTGACTGCTCTTTAAGTGAAAAAGATTTTTGTTCTGTGACAGAGATGTTTATCAATCCAACAGGTAATTCAAAAGTAGACTTTCCTAAGGTAAAGTGAAACCCTCTGTGGTTTCCATCATACTTTATTCTACCCATATTAGAGGTTCTCTCTAAAAAAATGAAATGCCAGCCAAGTTACTTCTTCAGCTTTGATTCAGAGAGAGGGAATCAATCACTTTCCTAAAAATTCTGTTCATTGTAAACAGGTCCTTTAAAGTCCTCAGACAACCTATTTATGCAAAATTTTTGCTTAGTATTTAAAAATGCTGAAGTCCAATCATCAAGGTCCTAAATATGAACAAGGTCACCCTGTAAATCAATGAATAATTGTCATTATCAATACCAGTACTTTTATTGACACATTTTCCAAACACTTACTATAAAGATTAATTTACAGAGAGCATACCTATCATTACATGTCAGCTACCTGAAACAAACAGCTGTATTCAAGCTCTAGAAATGACAGAGATGCTTGCAGCTCCTCTTAAGCTGTTCTTAGGGAAAAAAAAGTGCAGTAAAGAGAAATGTTTATCTTAACCTTGGAATTCCAATCAATACTCACTATTTCCCTCCAGAGCTTTTGGGAAAAAATCTCTGTATGGTTTCCTGGCACAGATCACAGTAATAAACCTGATGCTAAGGATTTTAAAACCACCAAAACTGTAAAAGCAAGAATTTAAATTCTTTCTAACACATATTTTTCCTTGACCACCATCTGTATAAACCAGCATTCTCCTATAACCTGCATAATACAGACAAGTGAAAATAATGTTCCATTTTATCATCCAGGAATACATATTTTTAAGAAGTCTTCACAGCAAAAATACAGATTCATGCTTAGTAAAGAACATTAAAAAACTCAAAATTTTTGCATTATTAAAAATATTTTTATTAAACTTTTTTATTTCATTACTTAAAAAGAAAAAAACTTATACTCCTTCAAGATCATTGGTTCCATTCTGATTCCACTGAAAATTGAGTTGTTTGGCATTGTGTTACAGGAATAGCCATGAATACTGAACACAAATATACTGGAAAATGTAATTCCTAGCTTTAAAATCCAGTTTCACAGATTTTTAATATACATTTCTATCACTTAAAGTCAGCTCGTGGATTTTTAAAATGTTCAGAATGCACATGAGGCTCTGATCCTTTTCACATGAGCATCAGAATGATGAGTAATACTGAATTTATGGGATTAGAAGTGAGTCTTGAAAAAGTACTACTTACACAGCACTTCAAATATAAGAACTACTCAGCATTAAGATTTTTACTGTAAAGCAAAAGAGCTGTTGAAAAGCTAGCACTGAGGCAGTAGGAAATGATAACTCTGTAAAATATATCCTATAAATTGATATAAGAGGTGCAGCATGTCTTTGATATAGCTCTCAATAGCTTTACTCTGGAAACATATCCTTTAAAAGAACCCCTTAGCACTACTTTTACAGACTGTTATTTTGTTTCTTAACTACTCATCTTGAATTTCGGGTTCTTTCTTTCTTTAAAAAATGAAAAGAAAAGAAAATGGAAGCAAAATATTTGTCAAATCTGGTATTATTCCTTAATCTCTTGAAAAGGAAAAGAATGCTGTAAAATTTAGTATTTCTCACAGGGAGATCACTCCTAACTTCTAAATAAACTTAGGTGTGCCAACACATTCTTTCACAGAGCTTTTAAATATCACAATCTTTACAAAAAGTAATTACTTTGCATACACCAAGAAGTAATTTTCTCTCTCTACTAATTGGTATATTATATTCAGTTATATCGATTTTCCACCTGCAAAATATATTGTTCTTTTTGAACTATTTTCCTTACATTAGCTGTATATGCAACTTATAACAAATACATCTAAAAAACATGGAAAAAAAATAAGAGTTTGGCCAGTACACATTTTCCAAGGTACAGAAGACTAAGCATAACAGAAATTTTTAAAGCAAATCAGGTTAAAATGTGTACCTAGAATATGAATAAATTTCTGTTTTCTCCATTCAACCCAGCGAATTTACTTACATACTTTTCCTAACAGTCTGAACAGTAAATAAAAGATAACAGACAAAACTTCAATACGTATGCAGAATAAGTGTCTTAAATGTTTGAAGAACTTTAAATTGTACATTCTCCTAGAATATCAGAGTAAAAAATTCATAATACAACTGTGGTTTGTGATAAATTTGTACTGAAATTTTAGATGAGAAACACATGAATATGAATGAAAATTCTTTCTTAGTAGAGTAATACTCAGTGCTGACAATGGTAATCCAGTTTTACTGCATAACATTCATTCTTATATTTGGTCAACCTCCATAATCAACTAAAAGATGGTTACTTTCACACTGTTGTGTTCAGAAAATGTACATATTTTTAGCTTTGATCAGATACAATAGTCTTTACACAGTGTGTATTTATCTTTCTAAACTATCAAGTGAATTGCTTCCAACTTTTTATAAAAGAAACAGAACAACTTTTATCTTCTCCATTTTATCATCTGTGAGAATATAAAATTAGTATTTTCTGAAATAAGAAAAGTACTTCCTAAAAAATCTAATTGCAGATGGAAAGAGATATGTTTGGTAAGGATAGGTTCCAGAAACTGTTAAAATACTTACTTTTGTAATGTTTTGGCAGATGGACAAGATAACTGAAAACTTTTGCACCAATTATGACTTCTTTGATGCACAAATTGCCTTCTAATTACTGAATGTGCTGTATAAAAGAATTTTCCTTTCTTGTTTCTTATATTAATATGTTGAGTCCCAAAAGATTAAGACTTTTTCATTACTCTCAAAGGATACATTATCAAAGCTCAAACCGTATGACTGAAGAATTCTTTTTCTTAATGCAATGTATTTGCATTTCTTGAAAATAAGTCAAAAAGTGCATTTTCTTTACACCTGGATAGGTCTTTGATCTGAAGTGAGTAGGCAATGGAAAGGCATACTTTTTATGGGATCAAGTTTCCATTTTTTTTCTGAAAAAGAATCTATTATATTCTTAGTGATAACACAAGGCTTTTGCCACACAAAGATAGACTAACATATATATATAGGATGAGACTTTCAGTCATAATCAAAACAAGGATGTTTTAAGGGTTATTTCCTTAAATGATTTGCTAAGATTTTTCTCCTGAGTCAACACTATTTTAGCCACTAATATAAATCACAGCACCTTACAAGTAGCTATAAAGAAAGTTAAGCCCATCCTAGACAACCCTAGTAAATTAGGAAATAGTTTTGTTAATGGAATTATATGACCTTACTCTCACACTTCTGATCTATACAGAGCATATAAGACAAATGACTGAAAAAACATAGTGTCTTTTTTTAGGAAAAATTCAGCTCAAGCACTCTTCATCAAGTTTTTACTGTGTTAATGACATGAGCATAAGCTATCCATTTTGTGCTTCTCACTTTGCTCCAGACAAGATTATCCTTTAAAATAAAAAAAAAAATTTCAAACATCACTATTAAACTAAACAAAGAACTGGCCTTTGAGATGTGATGTGGGTGGTTAACCTAGTCATAATTCCTAAAAATCCTGCATATGTGAATTTGTAACCTAAACTCCTTGAAAATCAGTCAATTTCCTGTGAAGTAACTGTTTCCATTAAGGAAATGACTGCCTAAAATATGGAAAGAGCCAATACTTCTAATGGGTATTAAGTCATGAAAATGTTTCTTTTTATGAAGGTGTTTTTTAAAAAAGTCTCTATAAAAAATAATTTCCTGCAACTTTTCTTCCAGGTTTATAGAACAGGAATATATATCAATCAATACAAGAGACATCTCTTTTTCTTTTAAAGTAATAGATGCTAGTAGAGGATGTCATTTGCTGCCTTCTCTCAAGACTGATACCTCAGGAAATTCTACTTGAATCTTTTTCTATTAAAAGAGGAAATAAATGGGATAATATAAAGAGTATTTGTCATAACAATTTTCAGAGTTTAGCAAAACAAATTCTATTTATTGTGTAAATATTCTGCTCACCAGCTCATAGAGACATCACATACCCAGAATGGTGTGTGGTAAACACCCAACTTAAGCCTAATGTACTCATAATATGACACCAAAGAGAGAGACCACCATAAACTGGGGGAAAAAAAACCCAGGATTGCTAAGATAGCTGAACAATTGCATTATTTCCTAAGAACATCTGTTGTATCTCAATTCATAGCATTCTTTCCTGACCCACCAACAAAATAAGTGTAAGATATCAATGACTGAAAACTGCAAAAACAAATAATGAAACACTATAGCTACAGTAAAATGAGGCAAAACTGTGAACAGTGCCAGTAGCAACAGCTGTCTCAAAACCACAAATGGTTTCAGGAAAATATTATAAGATACTATTTTACAAAGTCTGTATTTAAAAGATGCACCTAAACAATGCATGGACTTTGGAAGGTGATTATAACTGCTGCTTTTCCAGGTTAGTTATACTTTTATATGACTGACAAATTTACTACCTGCAGTTTTGCTGCCAAGAGCATATTTCTTCTGATTTTAATGCATCACTTAAATTTTGTACTTTCAGAAATATTCACAATAAGATGTTACATCTGATAGTGAATACATACTATCTGGTTTTTATTACATTTGCCTCCAATTTTCATTTTATAATTTAATTAACGTTTCTCTTGCCCACTTTCATAAAGTTTACTTGAATACTTCTTTGATATCCTAGATTGAATATTTCTCAAACCTCAGATATATTTTATCTCAGCTATGATACACTGGTCCATATAGCAGCATTTTCCTTAATATTAATAAATTTAACAGAATCTAAAACCTCCAAAACACTCTGAGACATTTCTGGATTCTGTTCCACTAGCCGTTTCCTGCCTACATTCATAAATACTGCTTTATGGGCCTGTTGAATGTGAGGTAATGTTCAAAGTAAGTAATTAGTAGCACAATCTGGCCACACACTAACCTCTCTACAGGGATGTAATTCTAAATAAAATTAATCAGTGAATCATAAGACTTATTTTGTAGCCAAGATTTTATGCTGTACTTAAGGGTCTACAAAATTAAAAAATAAAAATTATTAAGATTTTTGACATCTTTTAGGCTCTAGTGTTTGCTAACACTGTTGTTTCTATTGATCTCCCACTGAGGATGACATGATGAAAAACAGCCCCAGCAGTGACTACCAAGCCCTTTGATGAAGTACATGTTGGACCAGGACATAATTTGTCTGGATGGCAGCAGAGCTTATCTTGTTGCCAATTTGTAAAATGCACCAGAAGCTTTGGCACCTGTTCAGACCTGTAGTTATGCAAACAGCACAGGGAGTCTGCAGAGTGCTGTGGGAAGTCAAGAAAGGAAGCCTGTAAATGGAATTGTCTGCTTGTCCCCCCACCTTTTTCTCAGTAAGAGTTTCTGAGCAGGGCCATATGTTATGGGGCTCTGCCAAACATTTTTCTAACCCAAGGAGAAAAAGATGCAAGTTAGACATGCTTGACTCTCTGCTGCTGGGGTAATAGTCTGGGAACTGACTGGGATAGATCTGCTCAATACAATAGGACTAGCTGAGCCAATATCTGCTTTACAGAACTAGCTCCAAAAGCTGACCATGACCATATCCATATGATGATATCTTGCTAAAATAAACATTAGAAAGTCCTATAGGAGGTCCTGATTCCCATATGTGAGTTTAACAATCAGCCCTTTCTCTCTTAGGACAGAAACCCCTCTGGAGACTATTATATAAACACAATGGTATTCCAATTATCAGGTAGATCAGGTATTAAATTATTATATTAAACATTCATCAGAATAGGAACATGAAAATTCTAGTCCACTTTTCGAGGTGAACATCGCAATTACTAGGTGTGGGTTTCTTGCTAATTCTTGAATTTACTTCATCTGTGAGGAAAGAAGCAGTTTCCTCATGAAGAACAGACGAATACCCAGTCTTGTCCCAGAATGTCATTTAACTCAGTATTGGTATTCATTCCTATATATGGGAGATGTGGGTTCAAAGTCCAGGAAAGTAAGCCTGCGTGTCTTGAAAGTGGTTAAATAATAAAGCAACACTATAGGGAGTTTTACAGGGTTTGCTTTTTTAACCAACCAATTGCTTTGATGCTGACCTAGTACTTGTGTTCTGGGAATATAGGTCACAGGATTACTTAGAGTTTGGCAATTCATTCTCTACTGAGGATTAGGAACTTTTTGTTCTTTATTTTGTCAGGCTTAGCTAGTTTACCAGTTTTAAATGTAGCCATGTATTCTCCTCACTGGTAATATGTTTCTTTACATGTCCATTCTTTATCCTTTTCCTGTCCTATCTGTTTTTCTGTTTTAAGACCTTTAACTTTGCATATAAGACTTCCTGTTATGAGACTTCAGACTTCTTCTGTATTTTCTGAAAGCATGGCATCAAAATACTATTGATTTCAAGGGACAGGAGGTTAGATAAAATACCCTCTATGAGAACCAATCTTTCCTGCCAATCTTTCAAGCAATTTGAACATATGTATTTCCCTTTGTTTTTAATTTTTACCACTTTATAGAGCAAAAAATAGTATTAATTTCTAGCACATAAAAAAAGGGAAAAAAACCTTTAAAATTTATCAAAATGCAACGAACAACACCCCTTGCCTTTGTTACTTCAGGCCCACCTTGGAGAAAAGGATGTAAGTATTCAATTTTAATTTAATTTCCTATTTCCATTTAGGACAGCACCATCATCTGTGAAAGCCTTGAGACAGTCAAATACATATAAATTAGATCTGAAACTGCTTTTTTTTCTCCATAGTAAATGCCTTGTACATGTCATTAAACGCTGTGCATCACCAACCATACCAGCAATTTGTAACTATTCCCTCATATGAGCTAAGAAGCACCAGGGTGCTTTATATCATTGATGTCAATGACTAACTCAGTTTCCTCCATAAGTCTGTCAGCTATGTAATGTCAGCTTTTGAATAAAGCCTCAGCTATAATTAACTGGCTTCCTAGGGTGAAATCAGAGTTTTAGTCAATATTGCTTAAGTTTAAACAATAGCTCTTGAATTCTGTATAGCACCTGTCACTGCTCCATCTTTGAAATGCTTAACAAAGGTGCTCAGTCTTTTTCAACAGCCATTAGGAAGAAAAGCCAGTGTAGGTGGCAGTCTGTATTATCATATTCCAGATAATTGCCTTTCTGTATGCAATTTTCCTCCTAGCTGTTTTGCATGCAGTTATTATGAATCCATTGCATTCTGATAGCACCCAGATGCTCAAATTGAAATCACAAGCCCTTTTGTTAAGAGACTGTACAAAATATTCCTAAACTAATTCCTGTCCTCAAGAGTTTGGATTCTAAACACACAAAGCAGACTAACAAACTCATATAAATGGAAAAATATCCTCACATTGAAGAGAAGGATAATTTCAAATGTTGCACTTTCTAATAATCACAATGCTCAGCAGCAACTCATTTCAGTTTTGGCTCCTACATCCTGACCTTACTAATGGGAATATTTTAATGACAGTTAATGAGAATTTTGCAACTGACTTCAAAGAGATTAGAATTTTACCCTATGAATCCAGATCATGTAGAAATCAGATGTTTGTGATGATTCTATTTTAATGCTGACTAATGTCCTAAAGCACTGTCTCATAGACTTTATAAAAATGTTCCCAGTGGGTGGCTATAATCTTCATTCTTCATTTCTTGTTTTCTTCTTCACATCTTTTGTTCTGTGGTTTGGCTTGAGATTAAATCTAACACTAAGTCACTTTAAGAATTATCCTTAAAAGCAGAACAGGTTATTGATTATGTCATCATGCTTCACACATATTGAAAAATCATACATGATGATTGTAAAAAAGTTATATCTGATGATACGATGTAGTCAGTGTCTATAGGAAAAAGTTTATATCTTCTGAGACTGATACCAGTTGATGGCTCACTCTTGCTCAGAACTAAGGAAAAAAAGAGCAGACCTACCTTAATAATCATTGAGAATTCACTGTAAAAAAAAAAAAAAAAAAAAAGGAAAGAGACAATTGTTACTATTTCTTTTCAAAAATGTGACCAGGGTATTTGGAAATTGATACAGACCTATCTCCTAATTGTTATTGACACCAAATTACATGAAATTTTACACAATAATAAAGAATATGATTATTTTCAATTCACTCAGTTAAAAACATACATCAGGTCCAGCAAGCATCTAGAGAAAAAAACCCCAACCGTTTAGTGCTTATATGTTTTAAAACTAATTGAGTGTATTTTACATGACAGATCTTGAAAAAGAAAGTTCTTAATAGTGGGTATGTTTTATATCTCAAACAAAAAAGAAAAAATTATACCCCAGTGTATCATTATGGAGAGAGACCATAAATTGCCCTTTGCTGGATCTTTACAATTATGCTTATTTGTAGCCCAAAGAAGTACTCCAGGGACAGTTTCCCAAAGATGCAATTCAGTGAATGACATGAGAAACAAATCAATTATCAAACATGAGAATATTATTTGGAGAACTGCAGAAGATTTTTTTTAAAAGGTACTTTTACTAAATTACTGTTTATTTGTCAATCCACTGACTCAAGGTAAAAAAGCTTCTTGTGATTAATAATGCCAAAGGTAGATGTCCTTGAATAAGTGTTCCTTTCCATATTGGGCATTCCTTTTTTTCCAGTTTTGATATGCTATAGAACCTCAGTAAGGATTTAGCATTTGCATAACTGCCTTCCTGAGGAGAGATTCATTTGGCATGATTTATTGATATAGAAGCTTTAGCAGAAACCACCATGAATTCATACAGCAGAAATGCATGCAAAAGCAATTAGGCACCCATCAAAATCGACCATTGTCATATTTTATGCCCCAAAGGGCTGTAGGAAACAAATGAGAATCTGATTCCCAAAACGATGCAGGGTGGCTTTTACTTGACAGAACCAAATTGCCATAGCTGTTATCTGACAGACCATTTTAATGGTCTTTGTTTTAGTGCCAAATATGTGATAACACCTAGATTTCATATGAATTTCTATTAGTGCTGTCTCTTTGTAGTTAAGGTAGACTAATAGAAAAACTTAAACATCCTTTTACATTTCAATAGATCATCAAAGCATTTTATATTAGCAGGTCAAGAAGATTTATTTAATTGATTTGAGTTTATTTTGCCTTCTTACTTTAAGCATACTTATATTGTATTATATTAAAAAAATAATTTTTATGCCTAATGACATCATAAATTATATGCTCCTCACTGAAACAAAATATTTCAAAAGTATAAATTCAAAATATGCTATTCAAAATTTCTAAAGTGAGTCTTTTTCTGTCATTATAGAATAAAATAATTTTTTTTAATTTATCTTGATTTTTAACGTACTTTTTTTTTTCATTGTACTAGGCATGAGAGAATGTGCATTTATTTTCCATAGGTAGCAAGAAATCAGGTAGACAGAAATTACAATGCAGAGCTATGATAATGCAAATTACTGTGTTAATGACAGTTATAAAAACATGCATTCCTGTTTGGAATACCACACTAATTTGACCTTTACAAATTAGGAATTGTAATGTTTGATTGCTTTTATTTTGGAAGAGAACATTGAATGCTGTATCATATAACTAATCAACAACATAGGACACTTAGGGGAGATCTTAGATGCTTTAGTGTGATGTTTACTCATCTTTATCTATCCTATCTCATTTCATTAAAGCCTGAACACAAAACAAGTGAGTGCAGATTTCATGCCTTCTGAAATTCTGGTATTTGGCCTGCCATGACAATTTTGTATTTTAAATGGATGATAACCTGTACTGTAATAGCAGGTACAATTATTTTCTAAAAGTTATATAAGCATGACTAGGAATACTAGAGAATTGCAACCAGGTAACTCCCTATATCTGTCCAGGTTGGGGGATGAACAGATCAGAGCAGCCCTGCCCAGAAGGACTTGGGGTGTTGGTGGGTGAGAGCTGGACATGACCCAGCCATGGGCACTCCCAGCCCAGAAAGCCAAATGTGTCCTGGGCTGCATCCAAAGCAACATGGGCAGCAGGGGAGGGAGGGGATTCTGCCCCTCTGCTCTGCTCCGGTGAGATCCCACCTGGAACCCTGCATCCAGCTCTGGGGTCCCAGCACAGGAAGGGCTGGAGCAAGTCCAGAGGAGGGCCATGAAGATGAGCACCATTCCAACAAAGACAGCCAGAAAGAATCAGGCTTCTTCAGCCTGGAGAACAAAAGGCTGCTGGGAGACCTTAAAACAGCCTTACAGCACCTTATAACAGCCTTACAGCACCTAAAGGGGCCCTCCAAGGAAGATGGTGACAAAGATTTTAGCATGGCCTGTTGCTATAGGGCATGGGGTAATGGTATTAAACTGAAAGAGGGTTAATTTTGATTATGTATAAGAAAGAAGTTTGGGGTTTTTTTAAATGAGGGTGGAAACACGCTAGAACAAGTTGTCCCAAGACATGGCAGATGCTCGATCCCTGGAAACATTCAAGGTTAGGGGTTCTAAGGGTCTATTTGGTGATGTCCCTGATCATTGAAGGGGAGTTTGACTTGATGACATTTAAAAGGTCTCTTCCAACACAAACTATTTTATAATTCCATAACTACTACAGAAAACTATATTAAGATCTTATTATGCACCAAAAATTATCACAACCTTCCTACTCACAAATGCAACATGTGGGAAAAAATATTTAAGCCCTAACCCAGAAACAGGCAGGTTATGAACCACATCAACTCTAGTGTTGTTTAAGGTGGGCAATTCTCACAAAATGAGGAGGAAAAACAGGCCCACAGTTAGTGGAGTTACATTGCTACTCCAATTTGCAAAACTCTGTATGAAGTCTGCAGATTTTCAAATCAAAAGACAAAGGCTCACTGATTTAGTTTGTCAAGCTCCATATCACAGGTCATTAGATCTCAATCATGTATCCCTCTGTTCAGCTGCAGTAATCGGTGCTTAATTAAGGGAAAATTTCGAGAAAACAATCCAATTTGGCTTTGGCATATTTACTACAAGAAGTATGAGGGAGATAGTAGCATCCTCCTCCTCCCCCAACCAGCAGGGTTTCAGCTGGAAGAAGTGCAGAATGCCCTACATTATTACTCATTCCAGCCATGCTGAGGACTTTAAAGATGGTAAATTTAGCAACCCTATAGTAATTTTTTCCATCATTTAATTATCATCATTGTTAAAAAGTGGTCCCAAATTTCTGATGCAAGTATCTGTGGCTCAGCAACCAGGCTCTAATTATGTCTTTCTCTGCTGAATTTAAGTGTTTTTATTAACCACTATATACTCATATGTTGCATCAAGTGACATTCCAATTTTATTTCAGATAAAGTAAACAGACTGAGCTCAGTTCCTCACAGCAAGATAATTTCTAATCTTAGGAACATGTCAATAGCTTTTTTCTCCATCTACCCCAATTTTTCGACATTCTTTAAAAATTATGGATTTCATGAGCAGTATCTCAGTGCTATATAAGAAGATCTAAGACCTTAATTTTTTTACAGATTCAAAGATTTCATTAGTCCCTTTTTTTTCTACCAGACTGAACTGTGGGAAAGAATTTGGAACGAGTTCTACTCTGTTCCAAAAAAAATATTCAGTGTGGGGAAAAGTGAAAAAAAAATTGTGCAGATTCAGCAAGGTAATAGCTAACTAGACAACTCAAGAGTCAGGCAATCAGCAGATTGAGTCAATGGACTGTCATTAAACATCATTCCTCATCAATTCTTGATGGAAAGCAATGTCTTTCCAGAGTATATCTGTCAAGGAAAATGGTGTTACAGAAGGAGTACCACAAGTAATTTCCAGTGCTAGTGCACAGTGTACCTTATGGAATCACAGAATATCCTGTGCTGAAAGGAAATCACAGGAATCATAAAGTCCAACTCTTCACCCTGCACAGGACAGCCCCAAGACTCACACCACGTGCCTGAGAGCATTGACTAAGCACTTCTTGAACTCTGAGCCTTGGTGCTGTGACCACTGCCCTGGGGAGCCTGTTCCAGTGCCCAACCACTCTCAAAGAACCTTTTCCTAGTACCCCGATACAACTTCAGGCCATTCCCTTGGGTTCTGTCACTGGCCTCTACAGAGAAAGAATCAGTGCCTCCCCCTCTTCTTCCCCTCCTGAGGAAGCATTTGAAGTGCTTAGATGTTTTTCTGAAGTATTTCTGATTTCTTTTCCAGGATATTTTAAACAAAATATTTTTGTAGCATCCACTCACTATTTTTTTCATCTACTTTTACTTTTTTTTTCCTAATTACTGTGAAGTTTCAAATGTCAGTATGTTGTTACTGTGTTTTATGAAACACGAAGTCCAGCAGCTGGAAAGGAACATAAGAGATAAACTAGTCAATAGCCCTTCAAAAGGCAGGATCTGTTGAAAACAATCCTTCAAAATCCTAGACAAAATATTTATTTAAGATGTTTTATGGACTCTCATAAGGATTGAATTAATTTTCTGAAAAGTTTTACTGTCTTTTTCATCATATTAATTTTGACAATGCCTTAGCTCCTTTAGCACCATATACAAAGCACTGAGAACTAATTCTTCATTTTCTTGTCTCCATAGATTTCTTCGTTTACACATTCATTTGCCCTGCTTTTATGACATCCTACAATTTTAGAAGCTTGTTAGAATTATGCTCTGCTTATGCAGATCTGCCTATACCAGAAGTGAAAATATCTAGAACTGAGCTGTTACAACTAAATAGTTAGAGCTGGCTAGAGGCACTTCAGCATCCTTGTGAACCCAGTACTGCTGAGAGTTACAAAGCATTTAGCAGCCTTAATGTAGCTGTTTATGAGTTTTTTCATCTGCATCAACCTTTCACTGACTCTTCCCTGAAGCAGGCTGCCAAAAACCTTTTTTTTTTCTGAGCAGATATATTATATAATTTATATGTACCTCATAAAATCAGATTATGACTTAGAGCTTCCAAACGAAACTTATATAAGAAAAAAATATCCTGACCAAGCAAAAGATTTTAAAAAGGAAAACCGGCACATACTTCTTGAAGACACAAAAGGTGAGAGAATTTTATGGGATTTGGTTTTCTTTCTGTTTGTTTGTTTGTTCTACAGTTCCATTGTCAATCCAAACTTAAAAGCTGCCTCAGAAGTCATATGAGATCAGTTTTAACTCATCACATGTCCCTCCCTAAGACAGACTGCTGAAGTCATCAGTATTAGCTCTGAGGTTTTGTTCCTTTTTCAAGGTAGATTTTTTTTTTCTGACTTTGTTTTGTCAGGCCCTGTGGGAGATAAATCTAACACGACTCTAGGGTTCTTAAGTGGAAAATCAGATCTTATTAGGTTTTCTATTTTTGAAATTTGAAGACATACATATTCATAAGGCCTATATGATCAGAGCTTAAGAATACTTTGTAAATGAGTTCCAGTTCTGGATAAACATGAATGCACTGGCTTAGGAGTCTCTGAATTCGGACATAAGCGTTTAGCACAACACCAACAGAGGAATGCATCTGTGTACATCTTGTTTGTAATATAAACAGCAATAACACAAAATAAATAATACATCTGCCCTACAAAGTACCTTCAAAGGCTTTTTCTGTGGTTTAGATACATGTGAATGTCGAAGGGATCACTTATTACCACTCAGCAATGAGCTTGGTTGCTGCTGATCATGTCAGAATGTTAATTTCTGCACAATGAAAAGTTGTCTGGATTTTCTGCTGTGAAAACCTGAGTAACAGAACTTCAGTTACCCTAGATAATGTAATAGTGTTGTGAAACTGCAAAAAGAACATTCTATGATGCATTTTTCCATACCATTAATATCACAGATGTCATTCTCCCACCAGTCACACAGAGAACAAGGCATACAAGTACAGAGCACACCTGGGAAAGGGCTGAACGTAAATAACAGGAGGGATGGTAAAGGATCCTCTAAACTAGAGATTAGACAAATCTCCTTAGGTTGAGATTAGACAAAGACTCCTAATAAGGAGTTAATTGCCAGGACAAAACCTCTTGAACATAGAGTGCTTGTGAAGAGCCTCTAAGATGGGACTGGGTATCTTTCTAAAAGATGAGTTTCATTTTTATCAGTGTCACAATTTGAACTTTGCAGCAGAAATGTTGCTATCTTAGTCAGAAAATATTATTATAGAGTTACCTTGTGTCTTTAAAATATGCAGATCTTTGGCTTTCCCCTAAAAGAGCAGAAATGTAGCAGTATGTCTAGCTACAAAAGCTTTCTGCCCAAGAGGGTGCAGGAATTAAAAAAAAAAATAAAGCCACGAGACATGCATATCCACACACAAAAGGACATGTAGCAGAAAATCTCCAGGTGTGCTTTCATCCTAAATTACTTTTACTGCTAGAAAGAGGAAAAAAGTAACCTCATAAAGCTTTGTAATGGAAGGAAGTAGACAGGGGGCCTATGGAAAATATTGAAGATTATTCTACAGTCCATGAACTAGAAGGAAAAATGATTGTTAGTGTGTGTTTGAATTTTTTCCCTTTAAAGGTACATTGTTTTTCCTGTGGGAGTTTTACAGAATACCTCACAGACCAGAATGCATCCAAACATTCAGAGTACCTTGTGAGGGCATTTCATTTTGGCAGTGTGTGTTATTTGCTTCTAACCCATTCTTCATAATACTCATTTCCTGGCTTTTGGTGAGTACTAGTTTAATTGACATCTTTTTTCTTTCTGAAATTTATATGCATGAAAATATATATGATATTATCATGGACCAGTGGAATAGATGAATGTTCTCCATGATATTTTTCTCCTTGTAGTCTTCTTAACCCAGAATAACTGCTTCATTTTACAAGTACCACTAAACATACATTTCTGATTTTGTTTGAAGGCTATTGACTTAACTAATTCTCTAATAGAGTCTTTTTAATAGCAACACAAAAACATGAATAAATTGCCAACAAATGGAATTCTTCTTTGCATGGCAGATGAGACTATCTTTACACTTCTTAAGCTCACCTGGGATTCCATCAAAGGCCACTGAGCAGTGGGTGCTGAGTCAGGACCAATGATCCAAAGTGCTGCAGGGAGAGGATCAAGGGTTGATTTGAACACATGATGTGGATAATTGAAGATTGGTCTCTCAAGCACTTGTGACTGAATTTCCAGGTGCCCCTGAAATTAAGGTAATACTGTTAGCCACTAATGTAGTTAAGAATCAGTGGCAACAGAAGGAAAGGTCTGAGAAAATAAAAGCTATTGCTAGCACTTAAGAGCAACAGAAAGAGAGAGATCTCTGAAATTATGCTGACATTCAGGGTAACTATGTGTTTCAGCAAACATACAAAATGAGGTAGCACACCACAGGAGAGTTCACTCTCACTATGATCTCCATAAGAACTTTTCTATAATTAAAAAAATAAATCACAGTAAGTCAACCTCCAAGCAGCTTTGCAATGTCTTTCAACTTACTGCATTTAAAAAACTGGCCAATGCTCAGTTGTTTCATGTAGTGACACTTTAATTCAAACAAGCTCTTTGAAGAATTTTCTTCTTGTTTTGGTACATATTTGAAGTATTTCATCAAAAAATTCTCTGGGAGCTCATGTCATGTTAACTGCAAATTAAAAGAAGTTACTTGACAGCGTCAAATCAGACCATTTTTATGAAATTTTCTCTTAAACACTAGGGCAACAAAGAGAACAGACTAAAGCCAAAACCTAATCCTTAAAAGGCGTGTAATTAAAATTGCCACGACATGCTTAATTTCCAGTCTTCCCCAAAGTATTTACTGTGTGCAGTACCTACGTGCTCTGTTACGCATATGGGAATACACATAATTTGAAACTGTTATTCTGTATATATTAAAAATGTTTTTCTGATTTTTTGTTTTAGGATTTGTTACAGTGTTCCTCACTGATGTATTACAGTGATGAATACTTCTCTAATCAAGTGAGGCAATGAAACCTTAAGCAGTGATTCATCTTGCTTATGTCACCCATCATGTGTACTGTGGTGGTGTTAGCTATCCTGAGCACATCCAGGACTGAAATCCAACCAACTAGGATGTCTAAAATTAAATTAATTTCATAACTTGCTCATGCAAATTCTGCATAAACTATAATGCTCTGTCTCACTCTCCTCAGCTCATCAGTTGATCAATCAGCTAATTGGTAAAAGCACATCAAAACCAGCACCATTAAAGAGGCAATGAGACCTGATGACCCTTGTAACAGCCAGGAATCCTTGAACATTTCTCTGGGACTCAAATTTAGTGAAACAGTAACAATGCATCAGCAGTTGACACTACTTGTAAGTCAATGTATTCTGCTGAACTGAGGTGTATAAATGCAAAAAACAGGAAAATGTAAAAATTCTCACCTAGTTCCAGCTTCCCCAGCCCACGGACAAGAGAAACAATATGACACAATTTCACACTTTCTATTTGTCTGTCTTTACAGTAGATCAGACTTGGAGAATGTTATTGAGGATTCCACATTTCTGTGAGCACCTTCCTCACCCTCCAGGCTTTGTGACTGTTCTTTACTGGCATTCTCTGCTGCAAAGATTTTGAGATGTTAATAAAAATCTTGTCTGATCTCTTCGCTACAGATCTCAAAGGATATCTGGAGTTCAGTAAATTCCCCAATCCCCACTTCCCATGTGGGCTTACAGCAAAGCAAAGCACACCTTTCTCAGAAAGTTACATTACTTGAAGTGTGAGGAAGATTTACCAGAGAGCCCTTAAGCTTCAGGCACCAATAGGTGTATATATAAAAGAGAGAACAAAAGTTTTAAATATCTCTTTAGTTTGACTCAATTAGTAAACTCAAGATGTTTTAGTTTACCAGCATGCTCTTCCTGGTAATTGCATTTTGTTTTGTTCTCCTCCAACAGCAATTTCCTCCAGGAAAAAAAAAAGTAGCCCCTCAGGAGCTGTGCCTGCTCTCATCTTGTCTTTTTCGAACTCCATACGTATCCTTTTCCTCCAGTCCCTCAACACTTTCAGTTTCTTAGAGACTATAAAAAGCACTGTTACAAACAGGCAGGCACCCCAGCAGAGAAAATAAGTTGCAATCAGAGCATTTTTGACAGCAGGAACATGACAGAGGAGTGGGGTTAGCATATACTCATACAAAACTCTGCAAGAACTGTGTCTGAGGAAAAATGAAGAGTGACCCTGTGCCCCTTTCAACGTGGTGATCATGTCAGAAACTCCTGGGGTATCAAACTTCCTTAGAGAAATGTAGATTTCAAGATCTGGTGTATGGGGTGCATCCTTTACTGCTGCTAAGCCAGGTACCCCACTTGTTTAAATGTGACTGCAAAGTGTCCGTGATACCTGATACTGTTAAGACACAAAGAATGGAGACTTTTCATATGAAGGATTACATCTCTCATACTTGTCATATACAATTCCTCTTAAGCTAGATGTGTTTTTCACATTTGGGGAGAGTTACAAGATCACATGAATATCGTAAGAATCCTTGTCCTATACAAGTTCTGTTTCCTTATTATTAATTTTTAATTCAGTGGCCAATTTTCTGCAAATGCCACAGAATATTGAACACTGAGCCTGAAAATTTTTCTATTAAGACATAAAGAGAACTTTTCTCTTAAAATTTGAAAATACAAAAATCTTGTCACTCACTTCCTTTTCCTTTGAAAAAAATTTATGGTAAATTAAAACAGGATAATAAAGTTATACTCTGTAAACCTGTTAAGCTGATAATTTAAAAAACTATTTCCAAGCATTTTTTTCCCTGACACAAGGTACCCCAGCTTTCATCAAGGAAAGAACTTATATTCTGCAAAAATATCAAAGTTGAAAGTATCAGATTTTTCTTTTTTTCCTCTTTTTATTTTGAAGAATTTTTAGTATTGTCTTTTTTGTCTTTTTTTTTTCAAACTTAACATAGGTAACTAGCTTATAAACTCATTCTTTTGTTTATTAAGGATTAGCTAATTTTTCAGCATATTAACACATGTTGTTAATACCAGCAGCTGTCTGGAAAATAAGAAATCACTAAAAATAAAGTAAAGTTCTTGAGTTTATCCTCTGTTAAGAGAAAGGAAACTAGCTTCTTTCCCAAATAGAAACTAAATAAAAATATTGCAAATACAATGATATATATCTTAAGTAGTCACATTGAAAATGTTGTTCCTCTTGCAAAATTAATTTTTTTAAGCAATAGAAGGTATTATTTTTAGTGTCTTGCAATCTACTCATCTAATTGATCCAACCAATGGTAATCACAGCCCATCTGCTTCCTTCAAACTCCCTTTAAAGGGTATCAGCACACTTCAGCTGCACTATGCCACAGTTTCTAAGGCAACCAGTATGTGAAGCAGGCAGAAGCTGTGCTTATTCACATTAAAATATTCTCCTGCCAGAAAAACCCTACAAAATGATGTATATCAAAAGCTACACTTTTGCACGCAAGAAATATATATGAAAGAACTTTGGAGGAGGGGGAAATGAATGCTCTGTTTTTGTTTCTGTCCTTTGTTTTTGAAAATACTTTTATGTTTGTGGAATAAGGAAATAAAGGTTTCGTATGACACAAGATAAATAGGAAGTATTCAGGGCAAGTTATGAAGATATCCAAGTCTGCAGTAGATACAGAAGTTGCTTCCTGAAAGTACCTGCTATGCATAGTCACAGATTTATGTTCATAGGCAAAGTTTCTCACATGCTCACCGCGTGATGCCAGCTTGGACTGCCCTGTAACTGTCAGGCTATTCCATATTGTGTGACCTGAGAGTCCTTTCCCCAGTCCTAGGGCTGGATAACTTCAAGCTTGGGGGAAAAAAAAAGCCCCATCCCCTTCCTCAGGCTCATTTTTTTCTCAGAAAAGCATGACAGGTACTTTTTATCTAAATATTTTCCATTTTTCTTATACTGAAATCATGCAGCAGTTACATTCTTCTAAGGAGACAAAAAATATAAGGTTTCTGAAAGGCTTGAGAGGGTATCAGATGGAATCAGAAGATTTGCTGAACACAAAACCAACTCTATGTCTTTCAGCAATATTCACAAAACATTCTGCCCTAATCTCTAATTCGTTTCAACATAACAAATATAAAACCTCTCCCTCTCTTACTGCTTTCACCAAATGCAAAACCAATTAGAATTCTGTGGAGGAATAGAGCCTCTGGGGTTATTGCAGGTGAATAATATGTTTTGATGAATTAGCTGAAATATTAATGTAGCAGAAATAATCACATTGCATGCTGAAGGCTGAGACACTAATTGTGTCTTGCATCTTTATACACAGCTGACACTATTTAAAAAGGCAAATAGCACAGCTTTGAGAAGGAAAAATCCCTTACTGGGAAATAGGAAACTTCTTCCAGTCTGAATGGGGCTGCTGGGAGAGCTCACATTTGGAATGGTCCCCCCATAGTGAAATGTTAGCAGTTTTGTTCAAAGCTAGACAGAAATTTTACTGTGAAACAAAGTGCATCAGTAGTGGTAGATTATTGAGCTCCAAATTATTAGTTTGGTCGCCCATGTTTCTTCCCACTTGAAAGATTTATTCTGCTTTAAGCATTGAGGAGAGGATTTGCCTGCCTGCTTCCAAATTATTCATAAAAGCCTCCTTTTATGGTTGGCAGAGAAACTGGCATTTATAGAACACAATTTATCTGCACAGCCCTGTCAGAGAAGTGGAGTTACATCCTACTCTTCCCTGTTTCACTCCACTGATTGTAACGGAAGCACAGACATCTGGCTCAAGTGCAGACATCTACATTTCATCAGGCAAATCATCCTCCCCTGAAGATCATGATCTACTGTCTTTTCTTAGTATATTCCTGTCCTCAGAAAATTTTTGGTCTGGCCAATGTGAAATTACTGCCTGAGTTATGGGGAACTCATGTAATTCAGTAACATACTTAAGAGAAGCCCTGCAGTGAAGGGCAAAAATACAACCATTTCCGACCTTGTATCAATGAAGCAGGGAAAGACTCAAGACTGTGGCTATCAGATTGCTGAATCTGCTTCACTGAACCTCAGGAACCTGGCAGTCAGCTGCAATTCTGATTTGCATCCCGAAATTTATGAACACCATAGTTAAATTAACCCACTAACTGTACACAGCCAGTTATGCCCCAACTCACTTTTTTCCTTGCAAAGCCAATCTAATCCAGACTTAAGAACAAGGATCCACATTTTTCAGACCATCCAGAATCAGAAATTATTTTAATGCAAAAGAAACAGGTAAATCATATTTTCCCAAAGATAACTAAGGAAACCCAGGGATAAATATATTCTATTATTAGGTGTTGTAGCATTTCCTAAGCATAGAGATGCAACACAGTGAAAGAACAACCAATTTCTAATACCTAGTGAAACTTTTTCCCAATGTGTGCTGTTAGATTCACTGAAAAGGAGTGTTTAGTCTCTACCACATGAAAGATTTGCATGCTCCAGGCTTTCAGTGCCCACTTGTCAGGTGAGTTCTGCTGAGATCAATCAGATACCTCTGGAAACTCCTTGCATAGTTCACTCCTTAGCATTCCAGGCTTTTTGGGGGAGAGCAAGGATCAGATTAGATGATTCTGTAAATACATTAACTTACAAAATTTAAGGTATAAGTACATCTTCCTTAAATATTGTAGAGTGACACACAGGCTTGACTAACACAGCCACAGGAAAACAAGAACACAGTTTATTTGCACTCAGATTATGCTCTTTGCAAGGCCTCCTGTCTCATCAGATTTCTGCCACAGACTAAATAAACACTGTCATCAAACTAATGGCATTTGATACAGCTATGCCAGCCGTGGAGGAGCTGTCCAGCACTTTTGTCGCTCAGGGTAGAGCAGATTAATCCCAATCAGTTGCCTTACCAGTCAAGCTCTGAATGATAGAAAGGTGCCAGAAAGTTCTCTTTCTGTGAGTCAAGTTAAATTCTGACACAGCAGAGTTTCTAGCCCACAATAATTGCTACATATCTGAGTTTTCATTTACAGAGGCTGAAGTGTTGAAAAGCAATGAACATTTTGTAGCTTGCCTGTCTGAAGAAGCAGGATGAAAGCACTTAGAGCTCCAAAATTCAATATAGTGCCACCTTAAAACTGCAAATGATAGAATTGGAGAAGCTGTACTGCAGCTACACATCATTTTTATCAATAGGTCTCATGGGCTTCTAGTAGCAGTAGATGGGCACATAGATTAGGATGAGTCTGCTGCCTCTTACATCAGTGGTTCCATTTGAGATGGCTGCTTACATAAGCTGGAGGAAAAAGCTAATCTGCTGTGCAACATGAGAGTACATCAACAGCAATCAAACAAAAGTAAGAAAAACTAGAGTGAAAACAGTGCAAGGAGTAATAGTGTAGGAGAGCATTATTCTTCTAAGTAGTTTAAAAATGTAGACGGGAGTAATTTCTCATGGGATACATATTTTGGAGTGTAATTTTTATTTTTGTACAAGTATGATAATTACCATTATAAATTGTACACAAGCTTGGTGGACATCGCATAATTATCTTCTTAAAATGTAAACAAATATCTGCTAAACTGCATATGCAGCCCTTTAGTTTTCTATAAGTACTGTAATAACAGCAGAACTTCATTTAAATAAATATAGCTGGCTATCTGCAGTTATTGTTGTTTCAAAGCTTTCATTGTGGAAACATAGTTCAAAAAGTTACACACACATGCACACACTGAAAACACAGCTGTTTTATGCAATAATAAATTTGAATTTTGAATATTCTAAAGGAATATCTCAAGCAAACAAACCAGGCTAGCAATTATTTCATAAACCAGATTAAGCCTGTGCTTTAAGCTTTACATGAAACCAGTTGCTATGCCCACACCCATCAAGAAATGTTTCTGACTCAGTTGCTCTACTTCCATACGTCTCTCTTGTTTCTAGGGTCAAACCATTTTCCCTTTAACAGTGTAGTTCCATTTGCAGAGAATTGTATATGTAAACTCAAGTTTTCTATTCATTAGCATCTCTCCCTATTCCTGATTTCACTAAAACACTGTGTGGGATGTTGGAAAGCTTAAGATGTCATTGCAAGGATAGCCATTATTATTGGTCAGACAGTGGGCACTGGAAAAGCCAGATTTACATCAGAACCCTTAGGCCAAGCAATTTGTGGGTAACACTGATGCATTGTGAAGGGAGCACTAGTGCAGTCATATGAGATATACAACATGAAATAAAGTAAATGTAAGAAATCAGCAATCTTGCAATATGTTCAAAGAAAGAACAAGTTACTTCATATCACTTCAAGCTGATAACCAATGGCATTAGCTGCTTAACTGTTCACAGGGTGATTTTTATTCTGTGACTCCTGTGACTTCTGCGCATAGTGTTTGCTGATAGTGTTTCTGCTTCTTTTCAAATTGAAGTGTTACCTGCTTTTATTGGGGAAAAACCCCCACAACTCAACACACCTGTGTATCACCTTGAAAACCTCTACACTTGGTGAATAAATAAAATAAAGAGATGCTATAAAAAAGTAAAAAAGTAAATATGAATATTCATACATTGTTATCCCTTTCCTTTTGTTTCTTTTACTGCATGCATGAAAACATGCATGCTTATTTGCTTTTTGATTCTTAGCTGTGAAGAGCGAGTTCAATGACTCACTGTTCCCACGCAGTAAAATCTGTGTTCTTTATGTCTCTGACTTACCACACTTGCACACACCAGCTAACATGTATGGAGTCAATCACAGATGCATCCATCAGTTTTCTGTATATAAAACTGATATAGAGTGGCTATTTGACAAAGATGTCCAAGGTATTATTTAACACCTCACGAAATCTCAGGCTGAAGTTTTTCTTCCGGTATTCCAGTACAGATAGCAGATACATGCCTACATATTTTGCAGAAATTACTTAGTTCAGACCTACACTATGTAGATTTCCAGATGAAAAGAATTGATTTAAAATGGACAAAAAAGAGAGCAAATATAAACTTCATGAAAATTAGACTTAGTGGAAAGAATTGAGCAATAAAAACGCAGAATCAGAGAAATAACATGTTTCTGAAGTTTGACAGCTTCCTGGGGGAAACAAGAACCAAAATATTGACACACAAACAAATACATCTAAAATTGTTGTTCGGTTCCTTTATAAGTATAATTTTATCAAATGAAGCTCATTAAAATGACATTTTGGTAAACTTCCTAGTTCATCATAAAATTACTGATGCAACCTAAAAAAAAAATCTGTTCATTTTCAATTTGGAGAAAATCTGTATTGAAAACTATATTTCAGAACAAAGCATTCAAATTGAAGTATTAGGGCATTTTCATTTAAAGGTTTCTAAAATATAAATTGGGTGTGTAGGGAGGCTTTTATATCTCTTCAGCCAAAACAATAGTGCAATGTTGACATGAATTCACAAAATATTTTGCTTGACACAAATGTTTCCTTCAACATAATCGATACTTTGCTGTGAAGAGAAGATCATTTTGACCATGGAAAAATGCTTGACCTCCATGAGATGATCTGTAACTTGTTGTAAACAAAACCAGGACACTTTCCAGTTTCCTGCTAAGATATCATTCTCATCTAATTCTTAGAAACTGCACATCTCAGACATAAGAGACATATTGACCTCATCGTGGCAATCTTGCTTGGAATTGATAACAACACGTGTACTCAGACCTAGAACACATCCTACAAGGTGCTTCAGCGTTGAAAACCAAGCCTCTCTCATAAACTGGCAATAAAAATGAGCTTCAAGATTTTTAATCAAACCAGAATCACAAATTCTGATAAGATAGAACACTAAAAATAAAAGCGGAAGATCATTCTGTGAGTCTGGCTTTGGCTCAACATCCAGGAATACCTAAAATGTCTCTAGATACTCGAGAATGTTTTCAAAATTTTCTATGAAAAGCTAGCTATAATTCATATATAAAATTATCAGGAAAACCACCGTGCAAGTATAAGATGCAGATAAATGATTTGCCAAATTTATTAGGTTTTTTACATAATAACTTATTCCCAGTAGAAGAAAGGGTAGATGGCAGGAAAAAGAAAATAACTCAGAAGTTAGAAAGCTCTGAATATCCTACTCTCAGCTGACAATTACTGCTTTGGTTCAGTAATGATTCTATAAATTACCTTTATCTCAAGGGTTAGAGATTTCTTTAATAATTATTTGTAACCCTTTGTAACAGATGTCTCTGAATAGTTCTTTAATTCTTTATAACAGATGTCTCTGAATATTTTGCTGTCATTACTGCATGGCTAGACAATAAATTTGTGAGACTCTGCTGCCTTTTCACAGTTAGGGTCTATAATGCTAAGAAATATATTATCTCCAATTGTACTAGACCATGCTATTATTACAAATTTTCAACTATAGATCAGGACAACATATAATGATAAACAAGAGGCTCATAGAAACTTTATAAATGTATATACCTCAATTGCTTCTATGATATTTTATTTCCTATCCTAGACAAACTGGAACATGATTATCTTCCTAAAAAATATATATTATTAAGTCAGAATATACTTCAGACATGTCAGCACCTCTTTCGTATTAACATAATTTTAAGTCCTGGAAACATTGCATCTGACTCCAGGGTTTCTTTCAGAGTGAGAATTGAAAGCAAATTTCCAGACATAACACAGGGCAGATGGATTTGAAGCTGTTTAAGAGTCATTGCTACAATTACTTTACTAATCTATCATTTAAAATCAACACATTAGAAATAAAGTAACCTGATAATGAAACACATGTCCCTGATTCTTTCTCTAGTTTACACACTCTCTAATTGTATATATAGAATATATCTAGCTTCCAGAGGGAAAAAACTCAAAAAGGAATACATTATAGGTTCTTTTCTCATTACAGGCTGACTTCTACTGTGGATCTGCTTGTAAGTACTCATATAAGGCATAATTTTAACAACAAATTTATACATGAGTGCATCAATTCTTAGCATCAGCTTACTACAATTCAGAAGTTCTTTAGCTTTAGAGATAGATATGATGAAAATATTCATTATCACTTTTGAATACATGTTGTCACAGCCTAAGTTCATGTCTATACATCAATGAGCAGAAGTGAATGCTCAGTGAAAGGTATTACATAATCCTCAGTAATATTTATCAATATATAAAAAAATCCCTCTTTTCTATTAGGTGGTACATGCATATTCCAGTAACTGAACTGGAGTAAATGTATGCAAAGCCATTCAGAATAATTTAAACAGGCTGAGGAGGAGGTTCCCTCTTTGGGAAGAACCTGGTCCTCTAATAAGAGTTAGTAAGTGAACATCCAGAACAACTTTATGCCCTTCATTGTCCTTCTCATCACTGCTGAAAGGAGAGTTGGCAGCTCTATAGCAATTCCTTTTATGTGGGAAACATACCTTTCAAAACATCTAAAGAAACAGAAAATTCAGTACACGTGTGCCCTTAGAGCTCAACAGGCACACGCTGTTCTCCAGTGCTCCTCTGAACAAGGACTTGGCTCCATTCAGAGCTTGTTTTACAGTGTCTGTATTGGGTTTCAAAGTCTGTGCTTGTGACCTTTCAAAATAACACTGAAAAATTAAACTAAAATTTTTTCTCTAGTACATGAGGTCTACAATTATAAATAAATTTGAGAAAGGATTTTAAGAACAAAGTTAATGCAGTAACTATTGTTACAGATAATCAGTCTGAAAACATCCTGTTTCTGGAACAAACGTAAGTTGAAAAACAAATCAAAGAGAATCACTTTGCATAAACAATTTTGGCCATTTCTTTTGCAAGTTAAGGGATGATAGAGATTGCTACACTGTTTCTAATTGAAGTACATGGGATATGAAGTGAAGCCAAGTGCAGAATGACGTAAATAATTAAATATATCTGCAGACAGGCAACCCCTACTAAGATCCTGAAATGTTTTCATCTGATTAACCATTTTGTTTGATCTTACTACACATTTGCAAGCCAGTGTGATTAAAACTAGTCAATAAATATGTTTTCATATGTTTTTTTTTAAATATTCTGTTGAACTTTCAAGCTCTCACATGAAAGTGAAGGAAAAGGTGAAGAAAAAAAAGTGCTGGTAAACCTTGTGTAACCCTCATGGCTAATCAGGGAAAATTACCAAAATCGGTGACACTATTGCCACACCATAAGTGAAGGTGCAGGAGGAGTATTAATGAGAAACAGCAACATCTGCAGAAAAGTTGCACAGAAACACTATTGCTAGTCCTGCCACCAAGAAAGATGAGCCACAGTGTCATTTTTGTCATAGATAACCACATTTGCAACACTGTTTGAGGTCTCTGCAATGACTTTTTGCATAGCATCTCACACAGTATTGCCTGTCGATGTGTTCCTTAAGCATGCTGGGAATCAATTTGGTTTGTAATAGCATTGACAATAAATGTGCATTATGAGTAATATTTTACTGCCAAAAGAATCAGCAATCATAATTTGTGCCTGTGTTAATTATATTTCCACTATGACTGGTGATAACTAGGTCAGAAAAATAGTCTGCAGCTTATATTTATTAAACAAAATAATTTTAAATCCTTTCATTCAGTACAGAATACAAAGCAGAGATTATGGTGGGAACACCTTTTGACACACATTTCCCTTTAAAGTTTTAGCCCAGAGTGGAGAAAAGACAACAGTGTTTTGAATGAGTCTGGAAATGCTTGGAAGTGCCTCAGGCAAGGATGCTCCAAGGGAAGCAGCTCTTTCAAGAACTTCCTGCAAATACAGTTCTGAAAAGGCTGTCAAAAACAGTATACACACTATCACAAAGAAATACAGTCCTACAGCTGCACTTACACTTCCTTACAAATTAGCTATCAGCTGTCACTTTGTGATAGTTATTTGTTCAAAAAGAGGTAAAAAACCCGAACATGCCAGAGGAGGGGTATGATACATTTAAGACAAACCTCACTTAATTCCCAATTTTTATGTGCAGCTTTGCATTGTGTGTGTATCTGTGTGAATCTGTGCATTTAGATTCATCATGTTATTTGCAAATTGTCATGAAAATAATTGTGTGTTGTGTCCAGATGTGGTGCATGCACACGCCACTTGGCAGTTAAATAGTGCCTCCAGTGATATTTCTTGGAAAAGACAGCCAACCTGAGACTGGACAGTGATGATCTAAACAATTACTTACAGGTAGCCTTTCACCTCGAATTAGATTTACCTCAAGGTTTGTTTTCCTTAAGGAATGATGACGCTAGCAGCTTCCCCTTATGATCAATAGTTGAAAGCTTTTCTAACTATTCCTGCACAAAACTGCAAGACATAAATGTTAAAATGTACATGAAGTAATTTTTGCCCACTTCTGTACCAGAAAAATGTTTTATTAGTGATAAATTTATTGAAATATGAACTTGAGTTCCTGTTAAACCTTTTATAAGAGACTATATCTCATAAAAGGGGAAAAAAAAATAAGAAAAACCCCTGAAAATAATTTAAAAGATTCCACAAAAAAATACCCACACCAGCAGAAGTTAGAAAACAATAAAAACATCCAGACTTTACATATTCATAGAGTGGCAACAGCTAATTTATTTTTCATTCAGCAAGTCTTGGCAGCTATGTGGTTTCTTCCTTTGAAAAAAAAAAAAAAAGATAAAAATAAAGGAGTATAGTCATTGAAGTGAGCATCCAGCAAAATAGAACTTTTGTTTCCATTTTTCAGTTTTAAGACTTTTACACAAAACATCCACATAATTTATGAGCTAATATCTTTCAGCAGAGGAGGAAAAATGAAAAAAATAATAACTCTTCTAGGCTAGTTTTGTCATTGACAACTCAATTTACACCTGATGCAATGATGGAAAATGTCGTAAGTCATGCCATTAGCCTGTCATTAATAAACAGTTTGTCTCATTATATTACAGTTTCTTGAGGCTAACAACACATTGATATAATGTGTTTTCCCACTCTGAAAGTAGTATTAAAAATGCATCAGTGGAAGAGTACTTGAGAGGAAAAAAAAAGGCAAAGACAATTTCTGTGTTCTATTTCACAGCTTTTTTCAGTTCACCTTGAAATTCATCTGCTAAGAAATACAATGGGCAGTACCCATTCTAAAACATTTCTGAAAAAGGTTTCTTGCAAACCTACAGGCAGCTTGCATACCTGAACTCAATAACTTTGTTGTGTTTCCTTCTACATAGCAATTTCTCTTTGAGATCCCCATGCCTGAGCAATCCCTCAGTTGCAATGATATCCATCCCAGTACAGAAAATCTCTACAAGTGCACAGTTTGTGTGCATCTGCTGTACATAAAGCCACACATGGGCAAATATTTAGTTTTTATACTTCTTAAATTTCTCTGTAAGCATAAAAACAAGTAAGCAGTCAGAGAAATTAATCAAATTCTCCTGTAATACGTAAAAGTAAATAGTTTTCATCTAATCATTTTATGTTCTGGAATTCTTCCTGCCTTTGAAGTTCTATAGATGATAACTGTAGATTATTCTCTTGGATATATCAGGACATAGGAAATTTGAGGTTAGACACAAATAAAATCAATCTCCTACCATCTATGCTTTGAGATATTCTATGAAATTCTATGGAAGAATGAAAAGCGAGGCTGAGCCACTCATTATAGAGCTTCAAGTAGCACTACCAATACGATGCTCTTCTTTCTCTGCCTAAGTCCCCGCACTGTTACTCAGCCCACAATAGCATTATTGAGAGAATTCCTTGGCATAACTTTGCACTTACACTGCAAGTTGCCTTTCAACAAACTCAAATGTAAAAGAAATGACAATTGCGCTCAGCAAATAATTTTTTTTAAGTTACTAGTTCCTAATTTCTGTAGCTGTTAAACACAGCTCCTTTGACAGTCAAAAATGTCAGGGCAGCAATCAATGTTTAATTTAAACATTGAGGGTTCATAACCCCAGGGAAACCTTGGCAGTCCATACAAGTTCTGAGAGCTCAGAAGTGAAATTGGTAAAAAAACATATTACTTTTGTGAAGCATCTATGATAAATCTGAGGAGCACCTCTGCTTTAAAACAATAGAAGAAAGAGTAGAGAACAAAAGAAGAAAGAAAAGGTTAATTCAAGGGTTCAGAACTACCTGAATTGAGCATAAAAACTGTTTTAAAATAACAGCATCTTCCATAAAGCAGAATATCCGAAAAGTGTAAAGAAGAATATCCAAAAACTGGTCAAATTGCATTCAGCAGCAGTGTATGTGAGAGCTGCTAATAAAACATAACAGAGGCAGAAAGACAGCTACAAACTGTTTCAGTGTCCTGATAGGAGACAGAACTATCTGGCTTGAATGGAAGTTACCAAGGCTTGTTGGGAAAGATTAAACTGTGAGCTCCAGGAAATACAAGGAAAGGCCCGTCCTGCTTTAAGAACAGACCTCTTATCTCTAATTTTTTTTTAGTTCATCTCAAAAGCCAAGAATATCATTGCTTTGATAATACGTCATGGGCAAGAGGAAATACACATAGATTTATTCCTTCTTTTTTTTTTTTATCATCTCATCTGTGAAAGACAGATATATAGATATATCTGGCTGAGGAGGTTAATTTGATTCTGAAGATGCTTTTGAGCCTTGTTATTCACCCACTAACTTGTGGTAGCCAAGAGAAAGCAGCAGAAGAATGTGAGTTTATACTGAATTGTATAATATTAAAAACTGCCTTTTTTTAACGAGTCAAGTATTAAAACTAGGGTCTAAAATTTGTACAGAATAGGAAATAGAAACTGAAAATTCAGAGCAATAAGTAAACTTGTTTAGGTTAGTTTTCTTGGACTAAAATCGAGTGACTTCTATCCTATGCAGGAGATCTACTTCTTGCCTCTGACTCTGACAACCCCAGGAGATTTCCAGCAGCTGGAAAAGGCCCAATTGTTTGCCACACACAAGTTTTTAACAAAACCTGAAGGTGACCCAGCTATGACTGCCAGGGCTGTTCAGTAGCAGAGGTCCTGGAGCTTCCAGGGTCTACAACATTGCCCCACTCTAAGACATAAGCATATGTCCAAGGCAAAATTCAGAAATTTCTGAGCTTCTATGTCTACAAGAGATAAACAAGGGAAATATACCACAGGTAGGTCCAACTGGACCTGCAGAGCTGGCTTTGAAAATTGGCACGGCTGTCCCACAGAGATACATCATTTATTTACTGCTCTGTATACACCTCCTTTCCCCTTTCCTGCCTTCTGCTCTAGCTTGAATGCATGAGGAGCCATGTCCCCATGTTTTTTTGGAACTCACTCAGACTCGCTTCCAAAATGGCTTATGAAGTATATCCATCAATGTAAGAGTATAAGGGAATCTAAACAGAGATCTGCACATACACCTTCTTCTGGAAATGACAAAGCAGGCAGAGTCACAAAACAAGTGAACACCTTGGATACTGTAGGAGAATATATGATTTATGGAACTAATTAATCTCTAAAATAAAGTGATTTCCCATAGTATATAAAAGGATAACTTACAAGCTGATAGTCTTCTACACCAAAATAGAAGGAATATGTATAGGGCAGAAGTGAGGATAAGGACAAAAGAAAAACAAACAAAATGTCTATGTATGGCCAACAATTCTTGGAAAACTATATTTTTATCTGTATTTGACTACACTGGTTTGCGGTCAAATATTTCACTATAAACATACAACTTTATTCCTTTTATTTTTTTTCTTCTCTAATCAAACAATACTGTATTATTAAAAAATAATGACTGGGGAAGATGACCATGGCCAGAGACTCCAGAGGAATCTGAAAAATGTAAATGTTGTAAAACAAAAACATTATAGAGAAAAAGAGCAAGTTCTTTTTGACCAAAATATCAGACCTAGAAGGAAAGGTAACAGAAGACTTTATATCTACTATGTACCACAATTGCAGTAAAGTCATTTTAAGCATGATTATCTCCAGAGACTGGGAAAGGTTATAAATGTTACTAAAAGCAGTTTACCCTGAAGTAAAATATATATTTAAAGATGCTATGTGTATAAGGAAATGTATAAAATCCTCTAAATAAATACAGAATCCCAGAAAGTTTTGGTTTGAAAGGGACCTTTCAAGTTCATCTTGTCCCATCCACCTGCCATGATTAGGGACACCTTTCACTAGACCAGGTTGATCTGTGCCCCATCCAAACTTGAACACCTTCAGTGATGGCGAATCCATCACCTCTCTAGGAAACCTGTTGCAGTGCCTCACCACATTCTCTTAGCAGAGAATTTCTGATAGCAAAGGAAAAGGGATTCCGAGACATGTAAGGAGACAGAGAAAACTGAGCAGAAAAGAGCCCATGAACCATTTTCTTTGCCCTGTTACCACCTTATTTATCCTGGCAGCAAACATTTCACATATAAACTGAAGAGAGTTGTAATGTTACAATTACAACTGGGATTGCAATCTCAGCCCTTCAGACAAAGGTTCCTAGGGAGAGAAGCAACTGGCACTTTTAAAAGTAGGATAGTTTTAAAGCAGATACTTTACAGATCTGTCTGAACAGCAAGAGGCTAAAGGGGCTGAGACCTGGGACATCATGTTCCCAGAACAAAAACACACACTTACAGCAGCCATCCTGGCATTTTAAGGGAGATCCTCAACCCATCTGGCAAACCTATCCAGTTTTGTGCAGTCCTCAAAGCAGAGAGGAGAACAAGAGGGAAAGGCAGCTAAACAAAAGACTTCAGAAGAACACAGGCTGACCTCAGAACTGATTGTATTTCAAAAATCCTTTGTCAAATTGGAGATTTTGCTGTAAACCATTTCAGCCAAGGTGAACCAGCATTTACAGATTTTCACTTTTCCTCTAGTGAAGTTTTGACTGGTTTTTGTTAGCCAAAATATCTCAAGCTAATATACTTAACCTTATCCTGTAAGAAACTCACCTGTTGAAAGGTATTTTTGCATCTTCAAAAAAGCCAGCAAAATAATCTGTCCCATTGGAAACATCTAAAGGGAATAAATGGCAGTTCACCTTTAAAGTCTTCACAAAGGTATTAATGCAAACACTTATGATACCTCTGCTCTCCCCCAGCACCCCAATGCAGCAGATGGTCTCAGTTAAGTACATATAGCAAAAACAGCTCCAAATTCCACTGCCTTTAGTGAAGTTCAACTTAAGTTATGCTGTCGCCAGGAGGAACTGGGCCAGTGCCATGGGACTATATGGTCATATTGCAAATATATGTCTAATTTTTGTTGCCCATGTCCTCTCAATACTCCAATCATGTCACAGAGGGCGAGACAGCATGTCATTTTCCATTCTAGTAACCCTGATTATTTGGGAATTGAGATTGATTTTGCTGACTTTGTACTATGAAGATGCAATGTGGGCCTGCTGCACCACAGTATGAGGTGGCATCAGGCACAAAGGAATTTGATGTTTTGTAGCAGCAGTAGTGAACTGCAAAGCTGGAAGCTTCAGGATAAAAATGTAACATGCTGCTCAGGGACATGAGAAATCTTCCTTTTCACTGTAGAACCAAAACATTCTCGCTAGATACTTCTACCTTTTGCAATGAGTATTTTTCCTTTTTTTCTTTTCTTGTTTTTACTTTTGCTGGGTTGATTAAAATGGTTTCAGTGCTTGTATCTACCAGATCTGCTTAGGAAATGTTTCTGGTACTTGCAGAGACCATTAAATAAAACAAAGAAAGCGGAACACTTACTCTGGCTCTTTCCATTTGCAAGACAGATGGGTCAGAAGGACAGTAAATGCACCATTGAATCAAGAAGGCATCAGTAGAACAGTTAAAGTTTGTTTTCTGATATGCCAAGAGGAAAAAAAGTTCTTAATCAGATTGGTATGTGTTTCATTAACGTAACTGAAAATTCAACAAAGAACACAGAATATAATATATTTTATCTTCTTTTCACTAAGGCTGATCTTTACACCAGCTGGTACATTGTATATGTACAATGTACATAGAACATTCAGTTAGTATTTTCTATCAGTGACTTTTTGAAAACATTTTCATTTTAGAGATTTCTGGACATTTGAACTAGTCACTAGAAAAGGCCATATCTTCTGTTTCCTGACAGGCCTTCCTCAACAAGTTCATAAAAGTTTTCCCCTAATGGTGAGAGGAAATAGTCTAATTCCTATTTCATTAAGGAACACCTGGAGAAATTTGGTTAGCTTGTCAATAACACATCTGCATTAGGCCTTAAACTTTTCTATATAAATCAATTAGAAGGAAGAGTTACATGTAGTGGAAGAGGTGGGAAATTCATTTGGTAAACAGGAAAAGGTGTCAGCAGGAATTAGTAAACCACTTAATGAAAACTGGAAATCTGTGGACTGGTATTTTGAATTAATAAAACAGTTTGAGCAAATGAAGGGAGAGATGTTATATCTGATGTTTAAAGGAAAAAAATGCAGTTGCATTAACTTCCACATTTAGAATGTAACTGTAAACTCTGTTGGCAGTTTCTTTATAAATGTCTACAAATAGTGTGCTTCATCTGGATAATGATGAACCAGATCAAGTAAACATCAGCTTCTGTCTTTATTTATATCAGAATATATATTTTATTTTGTAAATTGAAACCTATTGCAATAAATGTAACATCTTTCCATTCCAGGAAATAAAAAGTCGTCTTACGCTTTATTCTTGCTAAGCAGTCACTTCTAGGCCAAGGCCACTGTTAATTGCCTTTACAGACCTAGAAAATGGGCATCTTTTCTAACCTGGTTTTCACTCTTCCTACTTGAAATCACCACGGTCCCCATTATCTCATAAAGATATGTTGATTGATGGCATAATTTATTTTCAATTTACACAAAGTTGGGAGCTCATCTCTGGAAATTATCCATATACAATTTCTGTGACTATGTTCAGACGACATGTACATAAGATTAATCTAATACATGATATCAAATTGAATTATAAGGGAAGATGGAGACATTAATTCTCCAATGGGGAAATAAAAGAATCAAATAGGAGTATAAAAATCCAATTTTAAAGCAAGCATCAATGGCCATGCCTAAGTGACTCAGATCATGTTTAAATTCCAAGATTCCTTGAAGAAATAACCCTCTATAGATTTTTCATTGCCATTAAATGAGCAATTTTTGTAATTATCTGATATATATATCAACCAGGTCTTTCATAATGTTTTGGTACCAAGAATCATGGGACATTTCTCGCAAATCATGAAAGTTCTTTAAGCTTGGAGAGAAAATTTCAGCCCATTCATTAATTTTAAAGATGCCAGTTAAGGCAGAAGTATTCTTATGTGTGAGATAAAATAAAATCATAATAAAAATAATAAGAACCTTCTGCAAGTATTGGGTGTTTTCAAATGAAATTTAATATATGTTTTTTCTCCTAATAATTAATATTTGAATATTTAAAAAATCAAAATGTTTAAGCCAGTGGAAGTCTGTTATGACTCCTCTCACACTGATATCCTAACACCTGAAATTCTGAGGAATTATAGGTTAGTCCTACGCATAGCATTAGAATAAAATATCTTTCCATACAGTTTAGGTCCCATGTTGAAATATTTAAAAGCTGTCTGACATTTTTAAGATTGGAATTCTGATTAAAATACATCAGTTTATTTTTGTTTACATGATTAGAATATAAGTTTGGTCTTTGAGAGATGTTTAAACCTCTCTGCTCTGATTTCCAAACCTAGGAGCTTTCAATAGAGTTCACCAATTTCATAAATACCATTTCATAGAAAGTAATCAACACCTGAATGCCAGGAATTAAATTGTTTACTTAGAAAACATTAAAAATTAATTGATTAGGTTTAAATGCAATAGTAACTTGCTTACAGCTTACCATTAATAGGCCCTTCTTAAAGTTGTAGGAGAACTTGAAATGAACTCTGGTAGCACAAACGGCTGAGCTGAGGAGTAAACAAAGACTGGTTATCTTCACATAAGGGTTGGGCCAAAGCTGGCCCAAGATGGAAGATAGGAGAAATTAATGACCTGTCCACGTGGACATGGAGGAAGAATCCAAAGAGGTGTTAGAAGACCCCAGACCACAAATCACCATTACACCAAGAGGCACACACAGGGCAGATGATGACTGGGTGCACATACCAAAAGGGCATAAAGACCCAGGGGTTTCTTTGTTCAGGGAACCTCCCCAGAAGCACCCATCTAGAGCTGGTTTACAATTAAATATTGCCCTACACAATTAATTTCCAATATTTGATTAAAAAAAATACTTTACTCCCAAAAAAAACTAATTAAAAATGAATGGTCCTTTCATACACTAACAGTTAGCCTTTAAATGCTTACAAGAGGAATTTTCTCCTCTTAGTGCTTTGAGAGGCAATCAAGAGCTTCTTTTTCTCTTTAATTACTGTCTTTTCATCCTTTCCAGGAACACAAAATTGGCAAAATGTCTACATCCTATTGAAGCTATGAGACAAATTATTTTCTACATACTAAACTGTTTTGACCTTAGATTTGATGCCTATAACATCTCCAAGGAAACACTAAGTTGAAATCTAAACTTTAATTAAAATTATATTTGAGGGCAATTATTTGGGCCACAAAATGTAATTTTCTTTATCACTGGTCATTACTCTTTCAACACTGTAGAGTTACTGTGCCCAGTGGCCTCAATCTATTTGTGTACCTGCCTTGCTTTGTAGCTCTAGCTGGATGGATAGTCTTCATTTCCTGGAAGGTTATAAATGTGTTCAGCTTCTCTGCTGTAGTTTCTGCTGGCAGAGGACACTGCAGTCCAAAAGTAACTCTTTCAATGTACTTCTGGTTGCAGACTAAGGTTCTTTGGGAATCCAATGCCTTGAAACACTTTATATAAATGTCACACTCTTTCATTATTTTTCAAGTAGAGAAAACTGAATATTAGTCACTTATGCTAAAATGCTTACTACCCTTTGATTTTTTTTAATTAATAAATAATACATTAAAGAATACCTAAGATATGCTTGTTATTGTGTTTGTAAAAGGAAGAAAATTTCATTTTTGAGTCCCTACAAGTTAGTCATGTTGCAACTCTGAGTGGTCTTTCTACGGCAAGAAAGTGTCAGTATTTATGACCTTCATTCTGAGGGATTTGACAGAAGTGTGAAAAGAAGGTTTCAGGTAACAAAATATGAATACAAAGGAGTAGGGAGGAACTGTAGAAGGCAGAAAACAAAAACCTGATAGAGTCTAATCAGGAGGAGCTCATGCTGGGGAAAGCTAGCAGGAATACCCCAAAACCAAGGAAGGCAAAACCTATCCATTTGCAATGCAAACAAGATTCAGAGCCTGAGTTTAGTCCTTATCTTTTTGATTAGTGCCATTGCCACAAAGACTTGCCCTAGAAGTTTAACAGAATGATGTAAATATTGCAGTAGATAAATACTGTATTTCAAAGTAGAAATGCATTCTGATGTGAGATCAAGGTGTTCACACTTGGTAATAACTCAGGAAAAATTTGACAAGTCATTGCTCCTTCTGCTTCTCTGCCTAGGCTTTCAAAAAAAAAAAAATAAAGAAAGATATTTAAAACTAGACTTCCTGCTAGTGTTTTATGGCAAGAAATGATCCTTTGACTGCTCAGAAATAACCTCTTAGGTTAGTCAATGGAGTTAATGTTGTTCCATAAACTATAGTTTCTTATATAGTAGTCAAGCAATGGGTAGGAATGTAGAGAAAAGACACAGATCTGTTGGAGCATGTCCAGAGGAAGATGCTCAGAAGGCTGGAACAGTTCCCCTGTGAAGCTGGGCTGAGAGAACTGTGGTTGTGCAGCCTGCAGAAAAGAAGGCTTATGGCAGACTTACAGTACTTAAAGGTGGTGTAAAAGAAAGATGGAAACAACGTTCAGCAGGGGCTGTCGCAACAGAACAAGGAGTGATGGTTTTTATATAAAGGGGATAGATTTGTTCAGCTATAAGGAAGAATTTTTTTACAATAACAGTGATGAAACACTAGCACAGGTTACCCAGTGAGGTGGTGCATGACCCATCCCTGGGAATGTTCAAGGTTGAATGGGGCTCTGAGGAATCTGATATAGCTGATGACACCCCTGCTCATGGCAGGGATGGGGGTTTGGACTTTAAAGATCCCTTCCAACTCCGACTATTCTATGATTCCACAACATTCCATAACTCTGTAGAGCAACTGGGGAAAAAAGAAATTTAAAATAAAATTAAAAGGAAGGGAAAAATAAGAAACCACTTAGGGAAACTTACAAGTTTACACAGCATAAGGATATTACCAGAAGGCAAAATATTGTTAATATGGAAATCTCCCTAGTGGTCTAGCTAGAATGGTTATTTTAACAGTCTGATCCCTAAAAATATTCTGGTGCTGTAGGAGAAAAATTATGAATTTAATGTGCAGCACTCTTACATATTTTTCTATTACACCAGTATAATACTGGTGAAAGTGCTGCACCCTAGAGGAATGTTAAGGCTGAGATCCCATATGAGAAGCATATTATCACCAAGAGAAAATATTTGCTAGGAAATCCATATTTACAGGTGAATTTGCTATGCTTGGCTGGAGAGAATTCTTGAACCTGATTTATGGACAGGGTATGTGGTTCTACTGGCAACTATTGACTAGGGAATAGACAAATCCACTGCATTTTGTAAGTACTATTTTCTAGCTTGAAACAAAAAGGTTTCTTTTCCTTCAGGCATTTCTCTTAAGAAGTATTCCTCTGACACTCCTTTTGAAAGATAAGTAGTATATGTATGATCTGTAAATCTGAAAGGTTTTAAAAGGAACACTATTTTTACTGCTTAGGCACAGGTCTGCTTTTTGGGTTTTTTTCCATCTGAAGGTTTTGGTTTTGGTAATTTGAAAGAATAACTTTATCAAACACTTCATGACTATCTCTGGAGGGCCTTAAGATTGCTGACAAACAACACTGTAACAAACATCTATGACTACTAGAGGTCGCTTTTTAAATAGAAGTAGACATAGGCTTGATTTGTGATGTATACAGAGTAGGCTGATAGATAGAAGGCAGTTTCTAACACAAATTTTCTCTGGGAATATCCCACGTAGCAAAGCAAAGATTTTTCAGTACATTTCCTAAGTGTTCACTCTGGTCCAATTCATAATTGGCATATGTCCACCTCGACGAGACTGCCTCTTGGTTGTCTATAAACTAATTTTCATTCAAAATTAGTCAAATATTTTAACCAAGTGCAAACTAAAATAAATCATTATCAATATCAAAAATATCATAGGAAAAAACGTCCACAATATATTATTAAATATGTCAAAAAAAGTTAGCTAGAAGTCATCTGGTTTGATAAACAAAAGTGGTCGCATATCCAGTCTCTCACTCCCCCAAGGTGAGGGTTGGGAAGGCCAAGGAAGGCAGTGGAAGAGTGGAGAAGGGAGGGGAAAATACCAACCACCATTAAAAAAACCAAACAAACCACACAATAAAACCTTGGGAAAAAGTAAGATTGGAAAAAAATAAGTAAGCTTTGAAAGGAAGCAGTTTCATTTTACCAATGGGATATTTAGTCGTTCATCTTCCTTTAGTCCACTAGAGCTATACCAAAAAGACACATGAATATTTCATCTCATATTAATTACTTCATTTGCATATATAACTACTTAAAGAATGTTTTCAACCACCAGACTTCATCCATCAAGCACATTTTGACATATTGAAATAAAGGATAATATCAGAACAGCCTTATTCCTTCAAGCAAATACGATTAAAATTGCATTAATAGAATACACTAATAAAATAGCAGATAATAAGCAGGATCTTTTAGATTACAATGAAGTTCTCTAGTTCTCCCAAATGCTGGTAAACAATTACATTAAAAAAAAAAAAAGAAAGAAAAAAACACACACAAAGAACACAAACAAAAAATTTCATGCAGGTCACATGTCTAACTTCCGTGCAACCTGGTCGAGCAGAAGGTGTCCCTGCCCATGGCAAGGATATTAGAACTGGGTGATCTTTAAGGTCCCTTCCAACCCAAAGCATTCTATGATTTATGGTTGATGGGGTATCCTTTTAAGTGAAAAATGACATGCCCGAACAGAAAGACCATCTAATTTCAGGTGTGTGTGATTTCTGCAGTGGCAAGCCTTGCTGGAACTTGTTTGTGTTAGCAGCATGAATTGCCCACACGAAAAGCAGAAGGCTAAAAGAGAAAACAATACTGCACAAGAAAATGTGTTATATGCATCTCTCTCATACAATCTTCACTACTCCCCTGCAGTTGGATCACTCTTATTCATTACTACTAGGAAGAAATATTAAAAATAGATAGATTTCAAGCAAGACAATCTGCCTCACTGTCACCTTCAGCTCCCAGCTTGTCCTCCCTTGCAAAGAAGTCTTATGCCTGCTGCTCCCTGACATGAAATGGGTATTCAGTTTCATAAACAGCTCAAGGAATTATTTTAGAAACTGTTTATTAATAAGCAGTATCCCTTCCTCCTCAACACATGCTTATCACTCTATTCCTTGCTCTTTGCTCTAGTTCCAGCTTGAGTATGAAAACCCTATTAATACAAATGCACCTTTAAAAGTCCAAATGTAGATTGGTCCTTGTCTTTTCATGGTGGTAATGTATAGCACAATAGCTTGTAGCAATCAGTCAGTCACACTGACCTTCAGTTACACAATGACCCACAAGCTTCCTACATTTTTAATAGGAAAAAGAAAAGTGGCTATTTAGCTGCAAGTTATGAAATCTTTTAGCATTTGGGAGTTTTATGTTTTTCTCTCTAAGAGGTTAAGTAATGGGACAATGAATCAAACCACCATTTGGATAGTGCTCATGCTGCAGAATAGCATTTTGTAATGAGAATTAAGTTGTTATACAATTTGTATCAATATCCAGAAAAATAAAGTTGATTGTATGGGGTGGGATTATGCAGATAAAAATAATGCGATCAGTTTACATATACAAGCATATACATACATATGAATGTGTATCAGATGAAAAAATTTGCCAACAAAAAGTGCAACTTCAATTTCAAAGCCAATTTCAATTTCCCTGAGAAAATTAGAGTGTGAATTTTCTACTATAGTCACTTATTATTTTAATAATTTAGCACCTAAAGATTTCAAGCAACAGACACCGTTGGACTTTAAAAAAATGGAGAAACAAATTAAGTAGAAGATCAGAAGAATGGATGGGAAAACTAAAATGATACAGAAAACACTAGTAGTGTTGGACATATAAGGCAAGAATCCATGGAGCTTTTGCCTGTCATTCATTCACTTTATGATCTGCTTTATTTTCTCACATGATCTCGTGGCCCTATGAGTTGGATTCCAAGAAACTGCTCTGGTTTAAGCACTATGAATTGGTTTTCTACAGGATTTACTCATAAGTTTTTAGCAGTAAAAGGGGTCCCTAAAATCACTTAAAACATTGCTAAATATAAAAATAGAAGATTCTTCTACACTTCTTATCCATTAGCAGATATTTATCTTATCAAGTTCTTTGTGCTTTTAAATTTGACAGGTAATGTCGGAGCAGCCTGGAAAGCATTAGCAACCTTTGAATTATGATGTTTTGTTTCTACAGTCAGTTGTTTACCTGGGTGGCTGAAAAGTACTTTGTATTTAGAAGAATGACTCTCACTGAAGCAGCAAAGGGTATATTTTGCTGACTGCCTCTGCAGGAAGAGTAGTGCCTGCAGCATCAGCCCCATATCAAGCTGCTAAGTGCAGTTATGAGCCTGCAGAGGGTTCTCTCTGGCCAGTTTAAACAAGCAATCATAAGGAAGAAGTGTTGGTGGGCAGGCTTTTAACACAGGAAATTTGTGCGATGACAACACACTCTGATCATCTGAGCTGCCCAGAAAGTGAGTCTGAGCCCTTCCCAAGGGCAGCAGTGCCACCGCCCTCCCCGTGCAGTTCCTGAGTCTCTCAGGGATGCCCCTTAGCTCTCTATCTGCACTCCTTAGTTCCAGGGTTCCAGTTTGTGAGTCAAATGATTATGCCAGGAAAACTCTACTGAGGAAAAAAGTCTGCATAATCACATGCTTAACCTGGCATTAACTCTCATGGAAATCCACTAACAGCTACCACCTTCCCTGATATAGCTCCAGTACATCTTCTCTTACTCTTGTGCTAAAGTTTCCTCTGGCACTGTGTCAGCATCCTGTATATTGGCAAAAACTGCTGCCATGTCTCAGAGCTCGAGAGGGAATGCTGAATGCCCAGAAAGCAGATGCACTGACCAGCCCCAGACACTAAGGTCACTGCTAACTCACGCCAGGGTGGGCACGTTTTAGCACCAGAAGGTGAAATCAGCTTTCCCACACACATCAGCTCAAAAATGCTTTCTTGTCACAATATTGTCTTATTAATCAACTCAGAAAACTTTAATTTGTTTTGGAAATTTATACAAGAACAAGTGCACTAGAATGTATTTGAGATTGAGATTTCTTGTTTTATAAGTAATGTGAAATGTTGATGTATTTACTCAAAGAACTACTGGTAAGTAAAGCTATTAGAGAATCTGTTTCTTATCAGTGAGAGAACGTGAGTTATGTTTCTTAATATAAATATATATATATAAATACATATATAATTTATACTTATGTAAATTTAAATTACGTGTTCATAAGTTGACATGAAGCTTTCAGAGTGACTAATGTTCTTTGACTCTAGTCCAGAGTCTTTCATGTTAAAATATTATGAAATTTTCATTCAAGAATGTGCTGTTGAGTTATTAAATTTTAGTATATTTGGTATTAGAAATAGATGAAGGATTTCTACATCAATAAATTTCAAATTAATTTGTAAGTGCTGGATATTTTACCTAGGAATAGCTGCACATTATAATTCAAATATTTTCTTTTTTAGAAGTCTGAGTCAAGTCTCAACTATTGTATTTGTGGCATAAATCAAACAAGAAGATATTCCTTAGAGTTCAACTTAAAAATGAAACTACTTTGCAATCAGACTCATATAGTGTAGGTCTGAACCCAATGTTTCACCCAAATAAAATCTTTCTGCTGTCAGTGCAAGAGATAAGCTTTGGTCACGGCACAGCTTTAAGATAAAAGCTGCAACTGCTTTTCTTTCATTTAGAACATTTCATTTAGCATGTACAAATGCAGCATAAATGTGGCTTTGGCTGTAGAAGACTCTATGCATATATTGCACATGGTTAACCTCAAAGCTCATTCTTATTGAATGAATATGAAAAAGAAATGAGTGTACAGGGCTACTGTTGTGGTGCAGCTTTCTGCACATTTCTTGTTTTTACACCGTACTCTCAACTGGGTGATAAATTATGGCTGAAGAAAACACAAACCAGAAGGAAACATAACTGCTTTTCAGGAGATCTTCTGGGATGATAGAAGCACAGGAAATCACAGAGGGTCACTTTAATCAAATTTGTCCTTCTTGTCAGTTTAAAGAGAAAGTTATGACTCCTTAAGAAAAAAAATCTCCTGTTCAACATTCATAAACAATCACAGATGTGAATGCTTGTTTTTGCATCCAGCACCTTTCACCTGGGAAAGAACAAGTCATTGCAAAATACCACGCAGCACCTAAATTCCTAATGGCAGCGGGGATGCCAGACAAAATAAGTGAGTATAACATGCTAGGAGAATATTTATCTGTCCTGTGAACCCTGGAAAGACTATAAAAACAATATATTGGACACACCCATGCTCTTCTGAAAACATCTGTTCTGGAAAAGTAACTGGTTAGATCCACAAGACTATTTAAATCCATTTCAGAGAAGTGTACTTTTCACTACTACTGTAGTCAAAATATCTTTTTCTAGGATTTTTGTCTTTCCCCATTTCTTATGAACTTGATAAAAATTATTCTGTATGTTTGATCCCAGGGTGTTCATATTTATTTTTCCATGCGTGAGAAAATTTGAAACCAACAAAATAATCTAATGCCAAGATGAAGATATAACTGATTACTGTCAAATGTTTGTCCCTTCTGATTTTCTATCCTACAATAAAAAATTCTGTGATTGTGAGGGACATAAATTCATAAGTGAAGGAGGAAAATAATTTTCCATTTATTATTTTATGTCTAGAATGAGAAGATTTTGAAACAAAATTCAAAAGAAATTGTTTTATATTCCAGGGGAACAAGCACTTGCCTTTGCATGCTGAGTGCCTTTTTAAATGCTGTTACATAAATCTCTGAGGTTTCATAAGCTAAAATCCAAGCTTTTACCAATAAAGTTTAAAGAAAATAAAGATAAGTTTCTCTTGAAAATAGCTATACAAAGTTTCAGATCTGGTGTTTCAACATGTACCTCTTGGGTTCTTTAGAAAATTATTTGACAGGAATTATAAAAACCTCAAAACCAGAGAACTATTCTTATTTAAACCTGAATTCAACTTGGAAATAAAGCTGTTCTCCTTGTAAAAGCTTTAAAAGCTTTTCCAATAAGAAAGAATAGCAGTCTTGTTTGTACACAATTTCTGATTTTGAATGATACGAAAAAGTCAAATATGACAAGAGTTGTCTACGTTATAACACTTGGAATACATAGAATTCTCTACAGTGGGTAAGTCATTGGAATTTTCTCTTTTTAAAGTCAAAGATAGATATTTTAAATCTGCTAGCATATGTTGAAGACAGATCAATTAAGTAAAATGCAAAACCAAACACAAAAACTTGAGGTTAACCAACAGGATCTGCTCTAAAAATGGGATTAAACAAAGACAAAAGTAACCAATGTAGTTGTACTAAGAACTCAAGTTAAAAGAAGAAATGTCAGGCTGCTAATATTGCACAGCTCCACAGCCTTGAGCCTGACATGTCATATTTAGTGCATTCTGCTTCTTTATCCCTGAAATGAGCTGTTATTCACATTTCTACCAACAGCATACCTAAAAATTAACCATGTGCAACTGAGGCAGTTGCCCCATCCTTGTTTTCTTCCTAATCTACCACTGCAATCATTACATTTCCAAAGACGCTGAAATAATACAGAAAAGCAATCTATCTAGTTATGAATGGACCACATGTTCTGAAAGAATCTAATCTCTCAGCCTGTTGCTTGACCTGCAGCAGCATTAATGGCATGAATGAGAGAAGGGACCCAGCTGGATCCCACTGTTTCTAACATTTTCCTCTTTGAACGGTTCAAAGAGTAGAAAGAATGGTAGTTAGGATTGAATACAATATTTTCAGTCAAGAAAGGAGTGGACCATGCATTAAAGCACAACTTTAGGCAAAACCACAAAAACTTTGTAACCTTGAGCTGGGAGGAGAACAAATCTTGAGTCCTACCCCAGAATCTTACCATATGCCTGATCTATTTTTCAAATTGACTTGGACGTACTGGGAATGACCACAGCTACTCAAGGTTTGGCCCTTTCTAACAGGATAAAGGGCTAAATGCCTAGAAAATAAAGATGAAAAGAGCAGCAAAGTAGAAGCCAAATACTGGAATAAAGTAGAAATCTAAGTCATAAAACAAACATAGGGAAATCACATCATTCAGATCTCTGAACCAGCTTTGTAGATGGCCCTCAGAGACAGCAATAATAGGTAAGCATAATGTGACCTAGTTTTTATAACACTAATAAATTGTGATAACTATAGCTAAGAAAGGCAGAGAGAGGGGTGGTTGGATCTTTTCCTTACCTAAAAGGCGGCTTCTAAATTTTAATTGTTCTTTTTTAAACCATTCAAACTGCAGTCACCAGGCTTTGGATCCCCATATTCCTACCGTAACTATGGCTGGCTTTCATCCATGCTGCAACTTGTTCTTTTATCATCTGCCCAGGACAAATAAACAAGAGGGTCATAAAGTCAAAGAGTTCACAGAGTTCAGCAAGATGGCAGGAAAGGCTAGGGGGTTATTTTTAGACATGAAGGTCATAAATATTTAAATATAGTGGATTTATAATTTAAAAAGAAAAGACCATTAAAAACTGTGCAGTTGGAGACATTGGTTTTCTCTTTTATGCTTTATAGACCTTGAATTCATTACACAGCCTACTGATTTATTTTACATCTAAATGTATTTCATTAAAACATCTGGAAAATGTAACTATACTTCATTAAAATCTGTAAATATATTTCCCCAGGAGTCAGTACTTTGAAAGAAATCTCAAGAAATCTGTCCTCTTTTATCTGTTAAGCATACATTTCCGGTTCTTCTGTATTAGTCTAATAATTTATGTTAGAACATGGTGATAAATAATCAAAGAACATAATTTCTAAAACTTTTTTTGTTTTCTTCTCTATCATTATCTTCTAGGTTCTTTATTTTTAATCAAATTTATAAAATTTTCCAATTTTCAATTACTGACCCATTTTTTCATTTAAATTTAATTCAAATTAGTATCTAACGTGCACCTAGTATTCTTAATTATTTTTAGTCATCAGTTTTTAATCTACTGCTATCTAGATCAAATATATTGTTTCAATACAAAACATGCTGCTTACATAGAGTGCAATGTAGCACAAAGTTCTGAAACAGGCCAACAAGTGACTTGGTCACCCCTAGACCAGCTCCAAGAAATGCTTTTGTACATTCTCAGGCCTTGATGGTAAACCATGAGATACACATACAATTCCAGCACTTAGAGAGAGAGGATTGCCTTTTCTGGTAAGTGGTCCTTCAATGGGATGCTGTTTAGCAGAATCTGATCATGAACAGAAAGACATTTGAAACAGCCTCAAAACTCTAAAACACACCAAATCTAGTTGTTCTGGAAGTTTCTTTTCCTAGCAGTTATTATTGTTAATGACCTGTAATCTTTTTTTCCTCAAGTTGTCCTAAAGCACTTTTTCCCATCAGAATTTTTTACTCAAAATTAGCTGGATTTCCCTTCTGTACTACATAAGAGGAGTGTTTGTTCAAAACCAATACACTTTATCATCTTTCCAGACCCCTTTAATACTGCAGATGGCAACACTAAAACATCACTTTGAAGTATTTTTCACTCTTAGTAATCGCCTTATCAAGATGAGGAACAAGTATTTTTTGTTTTTAAAAAAAGCCTGTGTTATTGTCTATACATGCATAATAACATCCCTGGGTGTCTTTGAGAATTTCTAAGGGGTTGATATATATAGATATATCTGTCATATACAGTATTGTATCCTTGATTATATAACATCTGAGTACTTTACACTGTTTACATGCCACGAGGTCATCTTGGAAGCTCTCTCATTTAAATGAAGAGTTGGGAAACAAGGCAAAAAAGCTGACTTTATCACCAATCTAGTTTAGACAAAGGTAATCAAAATATGCTTTACAGCCCAGCATCGCATTTTAATTACTGAGCCATTGCACTTTGAAAGATGTTCAATTGGTCTATTCTTTGCACATCTTACTATGTAAAGGCAAAATAAAATAAAAAACCCCAGACACTTATGACCCTTTCTGTTTAATATCTTTTCTTTTAAAAAATAAAACAGAATGTTTCAGTGCAAGAGCACAGACCGTTCTGGTTCTTAAAACTGCTGACAAAAGAGCAAACTTCTGCTGTTAGTAGAAATTATCACTTGAAGTGTGACTAGAGACTACAGGATGGTATGAACTTTTCTCTCTACACTGTCTTAATGAATAGGGAAACAACTAAACCTGCTGACATCTAAAATAACAAGGCACAAGTTCTCCTGATTGTGAAACTTTGTGATGCCTTGAAGCAACACATAAAAATCAGCTCTGCACCAGTGATGAACTTTTAGTACTTGTTATACCAGAATGGAACCAGCAGGCTTTTGATTACTTTCTTGTCTCCACACAACCTCTTTTTTTCTTACATTTTCAAAGGCTGTGCCTGCTCATCTGCATGCAGCTGCAATTGCCTGATTTATTCCTGCTTTAATCTTCAATTTTTGCACCTCTGCTCACAGCCCATAATCTTGTTGTGAGGCAGCTCCCTCAAAATGGGTGTGGATTAGTCAGTAGTATATATATGGAGTTGGTAGAAGAACTGTGAAGAACAACAAAAAAAATTAAACAGCAGAAAGTAGAAAGCATGATCCTATGGCTGGGAAAATATGTCAGCTATAAACACATTGGAATAAAATTAACTTTGAAACCTCAGCAGAAATAAACAGGAACCATGCTCACGAATTATCTCAGCAAATAAAAACACAGTAAGTGTTGATTTGTCTTACCTAGGTGAGCAGATGGGTTGCTGTTTTGCTTTTCTTTACAAGAAATAACGCACCCTTCAGGCACTGATTCTGAAATAATGATACAGTTTAAAACTTGACAAGATTATGTAAAATTAACACTGTTCCTAATAACTGTGTCTTAAATTAAAAGTCTGATAACTCAAGAGACACTGTGCTGCAAATGAAGGCTCATTCCTGTAAAGAATGGTCTTTGAGGGAGTCCTTGGTTTCTGTTTTTCTAAAGCAGGATTTGCACACAGTCTGGTCCCTGTTGATGCAAACACCTCTTCCTTTGCAGCATCTGGCACAAGAAGCTGTACTTCTGTCTCTCATCCAAGCCTTGTATTTACATATAATTTTGAAACTTCATCCTCTCTTTTCTTCTTTCTTTGGAACACTTTTTCACTTGTCTTGCATTTTCTTTCACTCATGTCATATACGGTTTAAAGTTTTAACTTTAATTCTCTTAAATGCTGCAGAGCAGGTTTTTTTTTTTTGTTAATGAAGCTTACTACACATTACCAAAATCAGTAGATAATTCTCTTGACTTAATGAGTTCTGAATTAGGCTTTCAGCTACGTAAAAACCACAGTGCACTCATGATCCTTTTGGTCCTCCTACATTTAAGTAGCATGGTTTGGTAAACATGTAATCAGAAGGCCCTCATCAGTTTTCAGCTGCCATGACTTGGATAAAATCCTGGTACCAGCTATTTCAGTTTTATTACCTTTGAGAGCACAGATTGCAACCCCTGGAAAAAAAGATACAGAAATTTTCCAAAGGTTTTTTGAAATGAGTTTGTAGGGGACATAAAATCATGAAGTTAGGTCAATGGATTCTGTGATGACTATTATCAGCATCAAACCAGTCCCAAAATATGAAAAGTTCTTGGTTAACAGCTTTAACGAAAATAATTTCAAGACAATAAATGTGAAACAACCACTAAAGATATATTGACTCCTGCTTGAATCTTTTATACAGTCACATTTTTTTCTGACTCATAAATGTAGGACAAAAATAACCTAGGTCAAAACACAGAGCTGCTAATCTGCAAGAAAAGCCAACACCTCCTCTCCAGGACTAAGACTGTTGCTGGGATGATAAAGGAAGCCTGCCCTGCTAACTCTGCAGATGTAGCAAAAGTTTCCCTTATCAGAGTAGAACAAGCCTTACAGCACCAATAAATTGAATTTCCATATGTTGTGGCTTAACCTCTCTAGGCAGCCAAGCATCACGCAGCTGTTCCAAAAATAGATTTGAAATCACAGAATTAGCTTTTGAAATAATACATGTAAAAGGTTGAGATAGAACAGATCAAAGCTTTTTAGACAAGAAAATAAATGTCAAAAAATCTTTTATAAATTTAAAAGATTTTGTTGGTAGAAAAATATGATTACAAAGTTAAATTTAACAGCGGTGAATCAGCAAATGAGTTAAGCAGAATCAGTGTGACATCACATCCCTAATTCCAGACAAATGTGTAGTGTATTTTCTCTTGGTATTTGCAAAATGGTCTAACAGAAATTTAAAGAGTTTCAAAGTTAGCAGAAGGTACTCACTTCATACAGAAAATGAACAAGAGTCACACAGCAAAACATGAAAATATCAGGCGATAGACATAAAACAGTGTCATGGAGCAGGCATTCTATACATACATATATTCCTTTTGCAGAATGCTAAGTCAAGAGACACAAAAGGAAAAAAGCAGATATAATCCCTTGGGACCTTGAAATTCCTTTTGACAGGGTCCTTGGAAAAATGGTTCTAAGAAGAATTAATAGCCATACAATAAGAATGATTTCAGATGTCTCATACTCCAGTCAGACAAAAAGAATGATAAATGGCACTATGAACAGAGAGAACAGCATTTTATACCAGAGATAACGACTGAGCTAGAATGGTTCAAGGTTTTTAAGATATGAATATACAAGAGAGTAAATTTAAAGATGTACATCATTAGCTGATTAGGTAAAACAACACCTGGTATTTTTAACCATTCAAAAAAGATTTAATTCAACAAGGTTGAAAGTACAATAAATTGAATTGAATTTAACTTGTAAAAGAAAAACCTATAACATATAAAACAAAAATTGTTTTGCAATGATTGTAGATGAAGTATCACACATTGTGAGGGAGACAATTAAAAGCTATATGGATGTAGAGCAATATTTTAAAATGGGTTATCAAGGCTGCTCCAGTATCCTGAGTACTGGAAATATCACCTTCCTACATTATATTCTTTGTCTGGGAAAATTCTTCAGAAGCTGTAGAGGAAGAAGAAACAGTTTGAAAATCCACCACTTGGAGAAAATATGCAGTTCAAATTTTAAATTTTTAGCCAGAGGAAATTGTATCTATTTTTCTTAGTGCTGTGTACTAAGATTTATTATACATTAATGCTGCTGTGAGTTCTGATGTACTGAACCTTGGAGCACTTGATGTGTGACTGTCTTGAAAGAAGAATGGCATAGATCAAAATAAAAACTGGGAAGCTTTATTGTTTTTTAAAGATTCAGGTTTGTGTCTCGTCTTTAATATCCCCTAAAAACACTGAAGGAAACACAATAAAATTATGTGAAAACAGAAGGAGGCTACAGGACAATAGCTGGAAACTACAGCTCTTACTGTATCGTAAGTCAAAGTCCTCTGCCCAGGTTTGTTTCTCTCTGAGTGTCCTTTGAACACCAAGGATTTCAGGAGAAAATAAGACACTCAACTAATAGACTTCTTGGCATAGCACATTTGTTTTTCCAAGGTAACATAATTTTACAGTTTACATTTCATTAATAGATTTTAACCTCAAAGTTCAATTTTGACTAATTAAATGTGAGGGGAAAAAAGCCAGGTGACTGTCATCCCTTCAACTGCAGCATTAATTTAATCCTTTAAAAGCAAGTGTAAACATCAAGCCTAAAATATAATTGTTCTACCAGTAATAGCTAAACTGAACATAATAACCCGCAGTCTAAATAACCTTGAAAGCACAGAATGCAATTTGAGTCTTAGTACAATTATGTGCATGTTTAAGTAGTCTTAACTTTTTCTGCTCTACAAATTATTTTTTATCTTCACCATAAGAAGCCTAATAAACCTCCAGGACAGCAACCTTTGAAGATTCAGTTTTCTCTGGAAATTTTCATCCATGACAAAAGACTTCAATAAGTACAATATTTTACGGTAAAACAGGTGTAGTTCTTTCCATTCTTCAATTTTAAAATAGTAAAACAAAAGATTTCCATTACTCAACTCCTAGAGTGTATTCTTCTTTTTCACAAGAAATGTAAAAGCTACAGTTGTTCCTTCTCATGGGACTCTGCTGTGTATCATTGCAGCATCACTAGCAGGTTCTCTTAGGTTATTATAGTAGTTATTGATACCAATTATTGACATGTGAAACACTGATTACAAAGCAGACCTTGACAGAAAACTTATTCCACAGAAGGCTTTGATGTTAGCTACACTTCTCTTCATAAAGTAGGGTTAAAGGCAGCTCCAAAAAAGACCCCCATCTATTCCAGATACAGGTTAGCTAATATGGAGTAATGGGAATGGGGGGTGAACATCAGATTCTGGAGACTTGTTTGGTGAAAGTAGACATTAGCATAAACATAATAAAACAGTGATATGTCACTTAAATTTGTATTCTATTTCATTACACTTTTCTGGCACAGGCCTCTAAAGCATTGCCAAGAAAGTTTGTTCCACAAGTTGTTGAACTTACTGCCAGCTTTAACTTCTGCTAGCAAGATTTCTGGGAATAACAAAACCCATTGCATTTTAATTCTCTACACTGTTACACAGAGGCCAGCATTTTGTCACCAACATACATTAGAAAAGTTCAGCTTCAAGTTCAAAAACTTACTTTTCAGTTATCAGAGAAAATAAAGGTTTTCTACAGTATTTTTATATTCTTTTTCTTCCAAACTGAAATGTTGCATATCTACTGTGGTGGGGTCCAGTCCACTTTATGCTGTTTCCCCTGCATCAAAGCCTACTTAACTCCCCAAAGTAGGGTGCAATTTCTCACGTGTTTGGGGGAAGGAGGGGTTATTGTAAAAGTCTACTCATCAGTTTCCAGGGTGTTCCATCTCAGCATTACATCTTTGAAATGTCACCAAGCTACTTACCTGTCACCAAAGGAAAGTGTGCTATGACTCAAAATATCAGGTCTCAAAAATACAGCCAACTAATTTACAATACATTTGCAGCAGAAAAGGGGACAAGTTTCTGTGAGTTAAAGGGCCTATCCAGTCCTACACTCTTTGATTCTGTTATTAAAAGTAAATGATGCAGCAAATATTTTATGCTCTATAGATCTCTCAAAAATTACCTACAGAAATGTTGCCTTTTAAAGACACATCCCCTTGGCAATTCTGCATAATCCATCTGGGGAAGATTTCTGTTTACACTGAATTTATATTTACTATAGTTCAAGGTCAAAACTGCATAAAATATACTTTGAATCACAGTTTGAAATCTCTGAATCTGACAGAAGCAATCTGGGTACCTAAAGCTACTTAAATACATAATATAGCTTGGTAAATAGTACTTTATATCCACTTAAACCTAGACATTACTTCTATTGATATAGCAAATGGGAGGAAAAAATCCCCCCAAAAATAAGGTTATATAGAAAGAGCAAAATGAAAAATTTTGTGGTAAAAAGGATTTTCAGGCTTTTATAAAGCATATTAATTTATATGTTTGTTGTGAAAATTATTCTCTTTATTATAAAACATCCAAATTTCTATATAAGAAATAAATATACCCTCAAATATAATTCCTACTATTTTAAATGGAATTAAATTACACATTTAAGTTACCTATGATATGACAAGTTCTTAAAGAGCTGAAAAAACCTACCAGGACATGCTGGAAAACAGATGTGATTTTATAATTATTTCAGCTGTCTTGTATAGTCACAAATACAGATTACCAGTAAACACACAACCATCAGGACACTATTAAAGTTAATAAATGTTCAAGACCACCTATATTTGCAGATTTATTTTTTTTTTTCACATTTCCCACTGTGTGGGTACTTTTCATGCCCAGTTTGTAGCTTCTACTCTCTGGAATCACCTTCCCTGAAATACTGTGTCATCTTATAAAACCAGAACATGTAAGTAGTGAAACCTGGAGCACCAGACCAGGCTGTATCATCCAAAGAGGAACCTAAACCAGGAAAACCCAAAGGAGCAAGAGGCAATTCACAAAATGCTGCACCTAGACAACTGCAGCAATCTAAATTCTGTTAGGCCTGGTATGTAATACCTAAGGACTTCTCAAGCAGCAAGAAATACATGTCTGTATTTCACACAGATTGAATGCACTTCTGCAATAACATAGATAGCACCATTCCGCCCCCTTTGACCTTTGGAAGGTGAATATATGCCTTACTCCAAGTGAATTTACAATGTAAACATACCTATGGCTGAATTTTTTCTCAAGTACTTCACATGTGTTAGCTCCCTGTAGTGATTTTCCAAGTTAAGGTAAAAAAGTCCTTTTCACTGTAAAAAAAACTTCAATTGACATTTTTTGTTCTTCATTTCAGATTATTGATTATGTATATACCAGAAAATATCAGCAAAGACTTCCATAATCCTGAGCAGAAGGAGAAAAACAAATATGCTAAAAATCTCATGAGACTATGACTAATAACTCCACTCTTCATAGGTAACAATCCTTTCAAGCAGAAAAGATGGAATTTCTCAAGGATAGGGCCAAGAAAACAGAATTAATTCCCCTATTACAGCTGAGGCAATACAGACCATATTCCAAATGTAAGGCTCATTCCCTTGAATTGCCACCTCATATACCATGCAGACTACAGATCCATAAATCACATCTGCCAAAGGAAAACAGTAAATAAAAAAGCTCTATCAAAACAAGGCACTTCATTTTACATTCCCTTGCTGATATACGAAAACTAATAATTTAAAAAAAAGGCCTCATGCCAGATGCTGGCACATTACTAAAGGACAGCTAAAATATTCCACTTTTTCATGGAATATGTTAATGAGCAAAACAGAAATAAGACTAATAAGAAATAAAATGCCCCTGTGAGTCCAACCTGGTTTCAAGAAGTAAGAGAAATTATTAAAAAAAAATTGTTGTCATCATTGTTTATTTGTGTGGCTCAGCCTTTCAGGAATAATAAAAATAGAGTCATCAGAGATAAAGTTTGTGTGGTAATGAATACTTCATAGATAGCTGGTGTGCTTTTCTTTTCCAGTGAGCTTCCCTCAAAATCAAGGGAACCACATTGCTTACAGCAAATACACTGCCTAGTGCTTCTAACTGGGACACGTAAGACCGTATTCCAAAATACATTCATGGAAACTGTGTGCATTGTGGTACGTATGAATTACAAAATTTTTTCAAGATCTTTTTGTTAGTAGCTAAAGCACAGGCTAAGAGACCCAACTCAAAATCCAACTTGAGCAACAGCCTTAATTTTTCAAATTAAAGGATCAATACATTGAGTAAACAGTTTTACCATTAACAGAATAAAGATCAAAGAGACCCACTGGGGCAAGACTGGCATTAAACTATGCCATAATCAAGGACAGAAATATTTCACAGAATGAGTATCCCTTTGAATAAACCTCCTCAATTTCAGTTCCGGCTTGTAACAGAAAATTATGTTTCTAACATGTTTATGTTAAAGTAAATAAAATAGTTGTACAATAGCAAGGATTAGTTTTTTGTTATTTTTAAATGTTTATCTCCTTTAAAAGGTTGACATGTGAAGGGATTTCAAAAGGTGAAATATTGGCATTTCTATTAACAATTTGAGTTTATTACTCTAGATGGGGATTTTGTTATTAATCCATAACACGGCTAAACCACACGCAACTTTTGTACATAACAACTTTAATTGTTTCATAACAAAAACAATCACAATCCTCTCCTTCTTTCATAGGAGTTAAGACTTTTAAAAATATTAGTTAGCTAAAGGTTTCCCCAAAAGGTCAATGCAAGAAGCAGCTAGAAAAGCCAAGGAATACATTTTGCTTTCTGTTTACGCCCTGGGTCCTGTTTTCATTTCTGTCATTAAGAACAGAAGCTCACTGCACGTTTTCCAAAACCACCAGGTGAAATTTAGCCCGGGTGACTTTGTGTGGAGCAGTCCACATGGAGAGCTGATTGACAGCCCCAGTGAGCACTCTGCAGAGCAGGTGGCAAAGGCCATTAGTGCCTCCTTTCCTTCACGCTGTCCTTCCACAGCAGGGTCCTGGCTTGTGCCTGCAATTAGTCCACAAATAAATTCTTGATCTGTCACTTCTGACTTCACACTGTCTTCCAGCCTTGAAACCTCATTGTTCTCAAGTATGTCCTAGGGGTCACTAAATTTGTAGAGTTGTTGTTACTGCATATAAATCCAGACATTTTTAAAATACCTCTGTCAATTTGGCACTCTCCTGTCCAGAATTAGACCAAAAAATTGCTTAGCAGTTTTAGAATGAAACATATTTCCCATCTCTTGACCAGGGAGTTACAAATAATAGAGAGAAGCAAATAAATCACCATTGTGCAAATGCACATGACAAACTTTAATCTGCCTAAAACAACAACCATCACATGATATCTACAGCAACACCACAATGTCTATTTGGCTAAGAAAATGCTACAGCAATCTAGCTAAATATCAGTTTTATGGGAACTCATTGGAAATGGTGGCCAGGAAGGGCCCCAGAGAAAGGGCAAGAGAGCCAGGTACAGGTAAAATATAATTGAATAAATGACTGGAAATTATGGCTGAAATATCTGTGAATGCAACATATATAGGAGAATTATATCTGTATACACAATTACATTTAATTTCCACACACAAAGAAATTAATTAATTAATTAATTAATACACGCAGAGAAATTGTATATGGAAAAATATACATGGTCTGTATATGGAGTATGCATAGAAATATAGTGCATTTAGAAAATAATTATAGAAATGCATATAGAAATAGAAAGATATTTAGAAATATATATAAAATCATATTTCTGTATATAAAGAAACCATAAGCAGAAATCAGAAAGAAAAAATAATGCACAATAGAAATCTGAAAAATAGACATCATGAGGTAATGGGAGGAAAAGAAAACAGTTATACAAGACTGCACTGCTTCGGTATCACAAATTAAATTTAATCTGTAAAGCTGGAAAGGTTTCCAGATAAAGGAACAAGGTAACATTTATTTACTTTGTTATTTCTGTTATTTTCCATCATTCCAGTTTTTTAATTCTCTTCCTTTCATCTTTCACCTTTAACAGAGTAAATAATATCACTTTCTTTCCTATTTTTCCACATTTTTAGTACGTAGTTTAATTTTTAAACCCAGCCATCACACTTCAGTTATTTTTATTTTTTAATACTTTGCATGTAGTTCTTATAGTTTTAAAATCCAGCATGATTATCCTTTTTATATTTTGTGAAATGTCATTAAAAAACCAATCAGTCTCAACCAACTTAATGTTCCTCAGGGCACCTCTGGACCACAAAGCCTATAAAATTAATTAGCATTTACCTGACTTGTCTCTCTTTTGTTTTGCACAATTTAGCTGTTCTCACAATAAATGTGAATATCCAAAATCCCCTGTTTATTGTTCTGCAGTTTCATCAGTTTCATTTTCTTCTTACTTATACAGCCATCTTTTCCTAGAATCTAAAACTCTGTGCAAAAATTAACTAAATAAACTAAGAATTTCTATAACCTTGATCTGCACAAGCTGTACTTGGCTACTTTTTATTGGTTTTGCCCTACTTCAGCAGGTTTTCTAAGTATTTGAGCAGCCTGATAGCAGTGCTTATAGTCAGATATTTTTTCCTGAAATAAGATCGTGACTTTTGCATAAATCTTTTTTTCCATTAAAATATATCAACAAGAAGCCAGTGCTTGAAAAAGGTGCTTGAAATATTCCAATGCTTTGAAACCAAAAGTGTCTGGCCTCTTTTTGTTCTTCAGAGCCAAAATGTTGAAACATTCATCATAAGTCATTATCAGAGGCTGCTGGTATTTTGTAGATACAGCTGTTTTACCCCTATTTTGAACTTTTTTAAAGCATAATCAGACTTAATGAAAGCTGTATTTTTTCTCAGTATTCTGATTGTAAACAACTTCAGATGATTCTTTCAGTGGTCCACCACTTGTGAGAGTCAGATAACTCTTTCAGTCCTTCCCAGGCTGTTCTTTCCAAAGCGCCTGCTCTAGAAACACCATCAGTAACAACTGCTGAAGAAAGAGAAGCAAAGCAAGACACTGACGAT
>VZTZ01023901.1:414814-493360 GCA_013400955.1 Drymodes brunneopygia
AAGCTGGGAAAGACATGACACCTGAGTACAAGAGGGATTTTGCAGTCCCATGGGTCTTCAGGAAACAAGTTGTCAGGGTAAATATTATCACACAATTTTCTCAACAGATTGCTTTACCATACAAAAAGACCAATCTCTTATCATTTCTTTGAATAAGGGAGGTCCCTCTTTGGATCCAAAGTTTGTCACAATACAAATACATGATTTGTTTTGCATCTGTAACTTGGACGTGTCTAAGTTTCATAGACCAGCAAAAGTAAATGCCAACAATAAAAATTAAGAGAAGAAAGAAAAAAAATACAAAACCCCCCAAGTGAACTATGGTATTTCCTAAGCTGTGGTGCTCAGTGCCAAATGTCACTTTTATGAGAGATGATAGCACAGAACAAGGAAAAGAAACACCACACTGTGACATACATGAAAGGTGCTATTGCAATTTTTGTAATATCATATCACACCTTAAAGTTCTATCCTTCAGCTTCCTTGCTTAGGCTCTGTGTTATGATACCATTTTTACAACTCTTGCTGAAATTAGAACTGACGCTTCAATGGATTCTCCCATCAACAGAAATTACTCTTGGGAATTAGGAGATCAACATTAACTGTCTAAAAATTTTGAATAAAAATAATTAGGCAATACTAAACCCACGAAAAAACCCAGCAAAAATACTAGATAGAACTGAAGAACAAAAAAAAATTCAATAACATATGAAGATATGAGTCACCTTGAATCATCTCTTAATGCATATATAGCATATTACCTTCCAGAAACAACAAACTGTGGGAAGGTACAGGAAGCAGAATGCCAAGATCAAAATCATAAGACTTTCCTTTTTCTATTTTTTTAATCTTCAGGATGAGGGAGAAATTTGACAAGATAACACAAGCAAATTCTTGATTTCTATTTTTTGTTGCGGCCCATTTTGTGGTGATGTATGAATTACATATTTGTGAAAATATACAGAGAGTGCTAGCAAAATAAATAGATCAAATAAATTCATCTCTATTTTTATTATCTAAAATGAAATACTATATTTGAAGAAACATCACCTGTTAACGAGGGTTGTGTACAAGAAAGCATCATCAGAAGTTTAGTTTTTACTGTTGGAGTTTTATTGTTGTTGTTGTTTTTGTTGTGTGTATACATCCCACCTGCACACACCACCTGCACTCCTCTTTGATTTTAGGATTCAGCAGAGTGGCAATCTGAGTGGTTCCTACAGCTTTAAACAAAATCATGGCTCCCTGCTGAGAAGCAGCGAGACACCACAGTCCTATATCAACTGTGACCCATGCTGCAGACACTGGCAGATCTATAGAAGAAACTGGGGTGCAACACGCAAAGAAATTGAGAGGTTTGCTTGTTCAGTTGCTATTGCTTGAGGGCAGGGTATATTCAATTAAAAAAGGAATCAATAACATGCACTTGGAAAGTACAGTGAGGGGACCCAGATTTTAAAAAGCATGGTGCCAAAAACATGCATTTATTTCATGATCTTACTTGCAAATCTATAGTCTGAAAAATTAAAATGCCCATTTCTTGGTGTCACATAGTAGTCATTCTAATCAGCAATTAAAGGCCTTGAGAAATTTACTCAGTGGAACAGAAGGCAAAATCTGGATGTAATTAAATCAATTTAGAACAAAAACAAAACAGATTTGTAAAAATACACTCTTTCCATTAAAAAAGAATCTCCTGAGGAGCATCAGCTTTCATTCCAAAACCACTTTCTTACTGCTATTTAAAAATACACAATTCCTTCTTGCAGAGTATGATTTTCTCCCCAATTTCATACTTGATAAATAATGCAAGAAATTATCTTCTCCTTGATCCTTCAGACTCCCAAGCATTTAGCAAACCATCTCTGCTATACTTCTTACATTTTCTTTATGAGAATTATAGGCACATGAAGTGCATTTGCATCCCATTTAATGCCTCCAGTGATTCAAGAGGTAATTTTAAATACTAAGCCATGACTATATTAGACTGTTTTAGATAATTCAGAGCCCGCTTTTGTGCTGTTTCAAACCATTTCATCACTCATTGCATAGCATTAAAAGAAATAATAACAAATGGCAAAGACTGTGCCTGAGGTATTTTATGTGGGCTTGATGACTTCATTGTCATTAGTTTCTGTCAGGCACAGAGAATAAACACAGCACAACAAACTGATGTCTTTAAGAATTATAACTACCATAACTGTTTTGTTGTGGAGAAGAAAATAAACCGAACATTTATTTTGTCATTAAATATGTTCTATAACTCAACTCTACATAGAAATGTATTCATAGAATTTAGGCCCATACATTCATTTCTCCTGCATAAACACAAAATCAAGTTAAATTAACCAATATGTTTGATAAGTACTTTTGCTTTGTCTCTATTACTTGGACATGTGCACATCTAGTCTTCTATGCTAACTAGAAGAAGCTTCAAGAAGTCTTCCCTAAAGACAGATAGCAATGGAAAAAGTGCAAAAGATTAATTAAAAATTCAGTGGTATCAGACAGTGAATTCTGGGTATGAAGAGTGAATATGGATGTATGTGAGAGAGGGAAAGAGAGGAATTAACACATTCAGGACATTGCTGAGAATTCAAAAGGACTTCCACAATGTCCTTCTCAATACCCTATAGGAACTGCAATCAGCTTGAAGTTGGTTTCACTAACCTTCCCTTTCCTGCTCTTTTACTGGCCAGAAAATGCAATGGAAGATTTTGTGTATGCAGAGAAACTATCCATTTGTGGGAGCAGTACTGAGTATAGGAGAGATGTTTTGAGATCTTCCCATATTTATCTTGTGCAGTTTAACGTCATGTGTGATTAAATATTACACGTATTGATGTCATTTATTTGCATAATGAGAATTTCACGGCACCACAATTTCTGCTTCATTGGTGCTAAGAACTCTTACATTCGTTGCTCATTCTACTACGAATTGACCAGTTCATCCAAATACAGATTATTTTTATGAACCAAATAAATAAAAGCCACCACCCACAGGGATCATTCAACTCCAGCAAGTTGCTGTTGTAAGGTCATAATTCAGAGCAACTTTTTAAGGATTCATAATCTCACCCTTTGCTCCAATCAAGTGTGAGATACATAGAAAGAGAAGAATACAGTGAAAAATCAACAATTAGCCAAGTCTGTACCACACATTATCTTTTGCTGTTCAAATGAATAGTAAGATGGAACTAGTGAAATCTGTTATATGTAATTTGGTTATTAAAGGCAGTCCATTCAAGTACAACAAAAAATTATTTGCTGTTTCTTTCAGCTTTTAAAATTGTAAGAACTCTTTCTATGTGTTAATGAAAGATCAGTAGTAATAATGAAGATCAAGCTGGACTTTCCCCTGGGAAAGTTCTCTGTTTATCTGACACAACAATGTTTATGTCAACTCTAAATCTTGTTATTACAGGTGGCTTTCTGACCTGTTGATTACAGGCTCTCACAATCTGTTACATTATTATTTTCCTGAATCCAGAACACTCCACAAAGAATGGAGGTTCAAGACAAAATCATACCTTTAATCTTCTCTGAAAGGGTTTTGGCATCACTTATTTCCAGAAGATAGATGTGAATGTATTTTCATTGTGTTTTGAGAAAATGCATTAGTGCAAATCATTTTTTTCCTCTCTCAAAAAACCAAATATTTTTTAAAATAAGTCACATTATGAAGGGAGTGGAAAAACTGATAAATGGAAATAATTTACACGTATTCACCTGTACTAGTTGCTATCACGCTCCTATAAAAGGATTGCATTTGTGTGAATATTGTTCTGTAGCTGAAAAATAATCTCCAACATATTACAGTTTTCAAGCTGAAAAAAGAAGTTTGGGCATGATTTTGGAGTGGTTTTTACTTTGTCCAGAAGTGTATAAAAGCATGAGAAATTATTAGTCTTCTGGGTGCTACATAGGATAAAATTAAAAACATTTACATTCTAAAAAAGTTTTAGGAAGAAGGAACATTAAAAAAAATAATTGATTTGAAGAATATTGTCCATATCCTCTTTGGTATTTTATATTGGTGCATAACACTCACAGAATTTTAGTGATAACTAGATGCTTAAGTACCACTGAGAAATGGGGCTCAAGTGCCTTCCTTCCTTCCTGTTTCTATCAAAAGCTTTGTTTAGCCAGCAATATTTTTCTACTTTTCTTTTTTTAAAGAAGAACAATAGAGACCTGACCTCCTTCTTTTACTGTTTTTATTTTAAGATCTAATTCAAATGATTTTTAATTCAGATCAGTGGAGACCTGACCTCTTTTTTTAGAGCAGGATCTCCAACAATTTTTAGTTCTGCATTATGGAAAGCAGCAAGTCCCATTTCCATACACGCTGTCAATTAAGTTTGAATGGTGGGCGAATAGATTCTTTCCACTCTTAATTACTTGGGACACATTTCTGAGGTGGTCTAGCTGCTTATCGACCTCAGGATCTACATGACAGATCTTGCACATTACTCAGTATTGAGTGCCATGACTCCCTATTAATAGCTCCAGCTCCTGAAACAACATGGAACTCCCTCAGAGCATTTCCTGGCTTACCTTTAGGCCAACTGCTCCTCCTTCTCCCAGGACAGCCTGGCTGCTTGTGCCTCACCATCACCAAGGAAGTCTCCCAGCCACCTCCAGGACCTTGAGTAAGCCACCATACTCCTTTTCATCCTATTCTCTCGTGACTGGAAGTAAGTTGGCAGAACTTAAAAGATGAGGATGTTGAGAGTGGAGAGGTAGTATTGGAAAATTACTGGGAAATTATTCTGTCTGACCTGTCTTATTCTAAAGCAGAAAGTTGGCACCTGCCTTAATGTGAAACAAAGATCTTTTCACAAGCTGAACATGAAGACTCTGTGTCCACAGAGTCTGATAATTTCTGAGGTTTGTTATACTTTCAAAGTCCAACACAACTGGAATTAAGGTAAAGCCTTAATTAAACAGGATTATATTTCACATCCTTAAGATACACAGAGTAAAGCTTCATAAAGATCTTAAAGTTTTCTTAATAGTAGAGATATACCTTTCTTCATCACGTTGTAAAATGTGGGCCGTAATTAGGGATATCATTCTTGCTATAAAATATGCGGCCTTGCTTACACTGATCATAATTTAAATTATCCTTTTATGTTGCAGTCAAATAAACATATACTGCTGTACCACATTCCAGTTTCACTCTACACCATTAATAAACTACTTACAGAATATATTCTTAAAACCGAGTCTCTAAATATAGGTGACTACTGGAAAAAGATCATCAGCACTACCAGGAGTCATCCAAGATAGGAGTGCTAGAGCGTGTGAGAGTTTCTGTGTTCAGGTTTGCTCTACACAATGTCCACAGCACACCACCAAAGACTTGGAGTGTCTATAACAGAGCTGCTATTTACAAGTTCATGTCATTCAGAAAAGAACTGAGCTATATTTGCTGGCCATACTATACAGACATTTCTGATGGTTCAGGTTTCCTTTTGAAGTGTCAAAGGAGCACTACCTGTTAAACATTAATATACCTGAAAATTGAGAAAAATCAATACATTTAGAGCAAGAAATATCCTCCTGTGCACCAGAAATTGAAACTTACTGCTGGAAATATTCAAGATAATTGCATTACTATATAAGCATATCTTCTAATTGTAATTAAACTTTGCAGTCTGGGAGCTCTGGCAGAATATCTGCCTTCTAGGGTCAAAGCAAAGTGAAATTTAGCAGATCTGAGTATTTTACAGCTCTGTGAGCATACTCATTTTCTAAATTTCTTGAAGTGGAAAAGCACACTGATGGTGGTGTTAGAATTGCCCCCTAGTGCTGCAGATACTTACCATCAAAATTTTAACACTTTACCGATAGCAAGATGGCAAAAAGAATAAATGAAGTATAAAGCTAATTGTTCTAAAAATATCCTAGGATGTATCAATAAGTCATCTACAGACATGTAATTCATATCCTACATAGATGCAATGAATTGTATTCTGCAGGTGAGGAAGGGGAGAATAAGGATTTCAGAGAATCATAAAGTGTCCTGAGCTGGAAGGGACCCACAGGGATCATCAAGTCCAACTCCTGGTCCTACAAAGGTTACCCCAAAAGTCACACCGTGTGCCTGAGACCATTGTCCAAATACTTCTTGAATTCAGACAAGCTTGGTGCTGTGACCACTTATGCATATTTCTTTGCAAATAGCATTTTGTGCACAAAATGCTATTTGCAAAGAAATATTCAAAAAGTAAGAATATAAAAAAGTCTTGACTTCTGTTTTGTGACAAAAACTAAGCCAGTAGACGAAGAAAGGAATTATTTCACACCCTCAATAAGGTAGCTTAAGGATTTTTAAAGATATGGGAATATACTACATAGGAAAACATAATAAAGAAAATTATTTGGACAGCATATCTGAAACTTAGTTTGCTAGACTTAAACCAAAACAGAATCAATTTTAAGGATTTTTTTTCTAAGAAGGTATATTTCTAATCTCAGGTAGTGATCAAAGCTGCAGAGTGAAAAGATTCTAGAGAGATTTATTTTGGGCAAAATCTCACAGGAATAGATTATGTTGAAAGATTTACATACATAAAATTCAGTGAAACCAAGTGATTTTGTTACTTTTTCAATATACCAGCACTACAATAGACATAAAAATTAAAATCACCACTTCTCACCCACTGAAAAAGATAAATTTGAATTTTCCACAATAGACTTCATTTTTAAAGTATGGAGGAAAAACCAAAACTATTCTGTTAACTTTCCATTTCTGTGAAGGCCACAGCAGAAGACAGGCAGCTATCACATCCAGGCATAGTAAACTGGCTCTATTAAATATAGCACTTGTTGCATTTCTATTTTTCCTAAACTTTGCAGCACCAAATCATAACAAACCTGGGATATTAATATTGGAATTAATCCATGGAGTACTAGTATCCATAACTTCAGTTTTAATTTTTTGAAGGTTGTATGGTATTTTAATATCCTTCTCAAGCTTAGATATGGCCATTGTTTCATAAGACCCTGAAATAAAACAAAGCTATAACATTATTCTCTCAAGTCTTTGGAGGAGTTAGATTCTCAGCATCTCGTAACAAGCAGTAATGAGCTACAACCCAGCCCCAAATGCACATTCTCACAGCTTTCAGCTCACAGGGCAGCAATGAAAAACAGATGTTGGTTTACAGGTAGTTATTCAAAGGTACCAGGAGATTCATCAATGATCTATAAGCATGTAGGGCATGAGTCTAGTGAGCAGACCTAAGGCTTCTCAAAAAATATGCTGGGAATTTACATCAAATAGCTGACTAACAAGGAAAAAAATCCCAGAAAATCAACCAGTAGCAAGGTAAGTAATTGAGCACTAAAATGAAGAAAAACAAAAAGACACCATAGCAATAATCTGACAAGCTCACAAAAAAAATTTGAAAATCTTTATCTTTTATGCAACCAAAACAAGGATTTTTGAGTTTGTAAAAATTCTAAATGAGTCTCCAGTAAACATCTCACAAAGCAAGATATATAACTTTAAAATTAATCAAAAGGGACAATAAAAAAAAGAGAATTTGGTTACAAGCTGCCATCTGAACAGACCTGTGATGAAATTAGAAAGTTCTTTGCTACGGATGAATGTATCTCAAATCTCCATAATGTTGTATACATCAAACATTAGGAAGAGCATGGGGTAGCAGGCATTTTTCTGGTTAGGAATATGGGAAACAAGCTAAGTAGATCTCCAGCAGCATCTAGAGTAAGTTTAGTAGAAAAGAGGCCATTAAAAAAAACCTAATAATTCTCTTTATTGTCAAGAAAGCCTCTAAAATACATTGCTGCTGCTCTCTAATAGATTCAGTTCTGAAGTCCTTGAATTCAATATTATGTCTCTACTTAGAAGGGGTACTAGAGAGGACTAGCAAGGTTTTTAATTACTTAAGACTCCAGAGCTTACAAAAATTCTGTTTTCTCCTTTTTTCAACATAGCATGAGGACAAAAGTTAATTAGCTGACTACATTTTCTGATTATCATGAAAAAGCATATGCTTCAGTCCCCAAAGAGCTTCCTCTTATTACATAAAGCTTAAATTTAAATTACTTTTATTTATGTCGGGTGTTTCCTATCTGTCTTTCCTCCTAACCACACAGGACTCCCATTTGCTGTATTAGTAGCAGTTCTGCATTTTTAAGATCTTTTCTTTTTTTAAACTAAGCATTTATCAACTTGGACTATTTCCACCTCTTTCACTGGATTTTTTTTACTGCAGCATTTACATGCCATCTCTGCCATCATAATTTATATTCCATTCAGAAATATAATGCAGCATAAGCTTTTACCTGCTGATATGAATTTGTGTTTGCATGTTGCAGATGAATTGGGCCATAATGGATAACTGTTCAGATGCACCACTGTTTGTTAATATAATTTAATGGTATAATTACTATATTAAAATTATATTTTATAGTATTATGTATAGTTTATTGTATAATAGATAATATCTAATAATTAATAATAAAATTATTACTAATATTATTTCGTTGTTTCTTTCCTCCTGCAGGTTGCACTGACAGTACCTGCTCCAAGAATGAAGAGTCCAAATACATTTTATGCAGCATGAACCAGGACACATTTTTCTGTAACACTCACCATCATTACCCCACTCCAAAAATTGTGCTCATATGAAGCATGATTCTACCCTTCATCTCTGCCCTCTCATGAGATAAAATTAGTATCTTAAATAGAAATTAGTATCTTAGATATCAGTAGTGAAATAGGGTAAGAAACAATTGCTAGCACTTATTATTAGTCTCTAAAGAATCTCAGAAATGATAGGAAGGGGGATGGTGTTTCCTCAGTGCTGCATCCTGCTGTGGCTTCAACCGGCCATATGAGTTAATGGAAGGGCTCATGGTGACTCACAGAAAAATGGAAGTTTGCCAAATTTTAGCTAAATCAAAGTGTTTGAGTTGCAGATTCTAGTTAAGGGTAAATTTAAAACTGCATTCACTGGTCTCAGCCTCAGATTTCTCGGGATTTTTTCTCTTTATATTCAGGATTCCAATCTTGGCTCATACTTCACTACTTCTGGAAGTACATAGGTTTTACATACAACTGTTATTCCCCTAAAAACGAGTTTTCCATGTTTAATCATCTATGCTATATAAGAATTTTTGCATGGAAACTGACAATTTACATCTAGTCAATTCGCCCAAATTTTCCTTCGGCTCTTGCCGTCGTGGTACACAATATTTTTCTATATAAATTGAAACATGGTCGATATTAAAACAAAAATAATGATTGTATGAATATTGTTTGTGAAAATGTGACATTTTAGTGATGTACTTAGGACAACTCTGTCCTTACCTAAACCCGGCATGGTAGATATTTTCTTAAACCCTGTATCAGCACTGGGAAACAGAATTGTTTCTCCAGCTTCAAATTCTCTGCGTTCAGATTTTATTTAATAGCATATTCAACAATAACAATTTTTCATATTGACTCTGATAAGTGAGCCCAGACCAAGACAATCCCCAGGGTACTGAAGTGGTTCACCAGCAGTCATTTACTCAGCCTGAAATCCTCCTTTTTCCCAGTACTTTCTGATGTGAGAAGTTCTCATCTATATCATTCACGTAATGAAATTCAGCAGTTCATTTTCACCCCTAGGATTTTCTTACCACTTGTTACAGGTAGCTTGAAGGCTTTATCTAAACTGCCTTATGGAGAGAGAAACCCAGGCTACAAACATGCTGTCCCTAATGTTGCCACTCCTCAGAACTAGCAACCCATGGACACAACTGATGTAAAAACAATGCATAGCACTTGGACTGGTCTCCTCAAGCTTCTCCCTTAAGTCATTACATCCCCAAAACAGGAGGATTTTTTTTCTCAAAAGTATCTGAAATAATATCCGGACAGCACTGCATTTACTATCACAGTTTGGAGGTGGTTTGGTTTTGTTTTAACAAATATTACTAAAATGTTAATGTGTTATTTATCCTTATTGTCAAACATACTGATAAGAGTATTCTACAGCTATAGAATTCAAAAAGAGACATTAAGAAAAAAATCTGTAAGCAAATAAAAATATACATTAAATAAAAAATACATTATCTCTGAAAAAGAATAGTCCATGCAGTAATTTGACTGTGATATTTTTCACTTTGGACCTTGATTATGCTTATAGTCACCATCACTATAATAAGGAACTCCTTGAACATCAATGGTGCTGAACCTATACTATATCAACTCTCCAACTGGAAAACTTACTGTAAGAACACAAGAAAAAATACTCTGCACATACACTGTGAGGGTGGCGAGGCACTGGCACAGGTTGCCCAGAGAAGCTGTAGATGCCCCATCCCTGGAAGTGTTCAAGGCCAGGCTGGATGGGACTCTGAGCAACCTGGCCCAGTGGAAGGTGCCCCTACCTGTGGCAGCAGAGTTGGAACAAGATGGTCTTTAAGGCCCCTTCCAACCCAAACCATTCTATGATGCTATGACTTACCAATATTCAGACAAACAGAACAGACACTTATTAAGGAAAACTGAAAGCCTTGCAAGTTTCCTAAAAGATGTCTGAATTTGTTAGACTATTTCAGTTATAACGCAACTATGTTGTCTAATTTATTATTTTATTATTTGGGGGAGTGGGGTGGGGTGTTTTTTGGGGTTGTTGGATTTTTTAAGTTGTTGGAGTTTTTAAAATTCTTCTCTATAACCCAATTATTATTTTAAAAATGAACAAAATAACAATATATTCCATTCATTTAAACCCTTTAGGTTAAAACAGGCTAACCGATAGATACATCTTACTATGATAATAAAACTTTGTTATGTTGCTTAAGCTGTGTTGCAGAGCAGAAAATCTGCATATCTATAAAGGTTTTGGCTAATTTACTACTCCAAGAAATACAGTAGGAAAAATATTTAGTATTATTTCTATAATGCATGATGTACTTCAGATTCTTAGAGCTACTGAACTCTCTGAAATACCCGATTTATTCTCCAGGCTCTTGAAACACAGGTTATCTACACAATAACAAAATTACTTCAAGGACTAATATGTAGTGTGTGCCACACCCTTGTTACAGAGCACTGGTTGTGAGTACTTGTCTCCTCTGTTAAATACACTCTCCAAAACTGAGATGCATATCCACAGTTGACAGAAGTGATAAACACTCCTTTCAGTCTTCATCCAAGGCTCAAATAAACAGACATTTATTGTACTGGAAATGTATAGTACATACAGTCTCCCAGGACTTTCTCTGAGGAAAATCCTAATAAAATAGGACATGGAGCAGTTTAAAGGTAGAAGTGTCCAGTAGTAGAAACTATCAGGTGTTGCCACTCTACAATACTACAATTTTCCCATCCTGATATTTTAAGAGTAGCTTGAAAGGAAAAAAAAAATCTCTAAGATGACAGCTCAATTGTGCAGCAAAACTAAGTCATATTATATAAAGACATCCAATTCCTTTTTATCACTGAGTATTTTGCTTTGTGATCTTAACATATGGCTTTTCTTGATGCAAAGAAACAGTCAATAAAAAGAAGCCTTTGTTCTTGAGCAGCACCTTTGTTCTTTGCAAGCCTTAGCAACTGTTCATGGATGCAGTAAGGGCAGAATAAGGGGTAAGATTTAGTATGGATGAACTCTGTATTTCTTACCTGATTCCAACTTTAGTCGCATATCTGACAGTATCATAGTGCTAGAACTGTTAAATATTACCCCTAGTGAAAAAACCTCGAATGGGAAAAAGCACTTTCCCTTTTTGCTCTTTATTTCAGACCACATCCCTTGACCCAAGCACTGCCTGATGTGATCATTTTCTGCAAGCGTGAAAGACGCAAAATTTTTTAATGGATTTATTGTACTGAGCAAGCTCTGTTAAGCAGCTAGATTAAACATAGAATACAAAACTTCCTTGACAGATTTTTACTGAGCAAGGAAAGGGTACTATTCCACTCAGGAAATGCAGGATCAGGCCAGAACACTGTCCTGTAACAGCCACAGCTGAGAAGGGCACTTGATGACATTTCTTAGGTCTCAGGTTCAGGGGTCATTATTGCCATGTCTGAACAGCGCATAAGGACAACACTTGGAACCACAAATTCACCCACACACAACAGATTGTTGTGGAAATCCTGAATCAGAAGTCCTGAGATACCTCAGCAGGTCCCCAGGTAGGGCAGGGCAATCAGAGGATGGAGAAAGTAGAGGCTCCAGCTAAGGGGAGCATCTGCCACAGAGCTGATCTTTGTGCATCAGAGCATTTTACATTTTCCTCAACATATTTTGGCATGAAAGCTTGGGTTTGTGTCTCACAGAAACCTATTCTATTATTATTTTCACATCAGATTTTTTTAACACAAACCCACTTTTGACAAAATGTGCTAACCAAAATATCCCATTAAAAATTACTTGGATTGCAAGGAAAAAGCACATAATAAAATTAAGGTAATTTGACACAGAAGCAAGTGTTGGGGTAGCTAATTCTTCAGTACTTGAGATTTTTGCACCAAAACTAGAAATTACGGCTGTGTCAAAGCTTATTGTAAGTCCATATGGAAATTCTTTGTAAAATTGTTCTGCCCTATGTGATGCTATAAATCACAGCAGAATCTAAGAACAGGCATTTCATGCTTCAAAGCATCTTGATTTAGTTGTGCAACATGAATCTTAACTAGCTCTTTTCTAAGAAAGGTACTGAATGATTTATATTATTTCTCGCACAAAGAATACTACTTCATCACTCTAAATATCTTCCTTTTATTTTAAGTGACAAAATTCCAAATTAAGTGACCTGTAGTCCCAAGAAATTGCTTTGCTTATTTTCTATGGATAAATTATTTCCATCTCTCTCTCTCATTTCATGAGAGTATTGTGATTTTCTTCTATTGGTACAATTCAAGCAATAATGGACTTGTTCTACTTAGGATGAGTACAAGTATTAAATTCCAGTTTATCAACAATACACTTAACTTGTTTTAATAAACTCTTTGATTACTAGAAATACTAAAGGTGTCTGATATATTTTCAGGTCATTTAAACCAGCCAGCTTAGGATCTCAGATGTAATGTTGAAGACATACTAATGTTCTTCTACACATAACAGTAAAAATTGTTATTTAAATCAGTGTTTCTTTACTTCATGAATTTTTGTATGACCCCAGCTATGGGACGGTCACTGTCTGAAAGCTTCAGATTCAGTTTTGATATTTCAAACAGAAAGAGTTATTTCAAATTACACCAAGGAGATTAAGAAGCCAATTCATAGCCTTCAAAGAGAAAAAGCTACTTACATTAATCTTAAATAGCTTTAGATCAGACTCATAATTTAGGTATATGCTGAGGCTCCAAAGAGTGTGACATTTTTAAGAAGCTTCTCATTTTAGTTCCATGAGGACCACAGGGATATAACATACACAACATTTTGAAACAATTCAGTTTCAGGTAATCTTTTTAAATAGCTATGTTTTTTCTCTCATGAAGATATATATAGTTTAAAGATACGGCCATGTCTACTGATGCCAACTGCAAATTGCGAACAAGTTACAACAGAATCCCCAGCTGCTGAATTTATTTCACTATGAATTTAACTTTTGCAAATAATTTACTTTTTTTAATGTGAAGCTATGTGTCTTCCCAAAAGCACCTTATATTTGCAAGGAACAGATTTCTGTTCAGACTCTGGCTCAGAAAAGGCTTGTAAAGAACAAGGTGGTGTCAGCTGAGGACCATGCAGAGTCTTAAAGGGAACAGCAGGAAAGACAGCTCAGGATGGACTCGCTCTCAGCAACCCTTTATTTTACTACTAAAACATTTTTCAAGCTCAGAAACACATGACAGTTCTGCACTGTTCCTGGTTACACTGCCAGTGTAGGTGCTGATATGCACTGCAGTGGAGTTTGAAAACATGGATCATGACAGGAGATATTGCCCTGCTTTGGCAAGCACCAGTGTATCTGCAACCCCATCACTTCTGCTTCAAGGCTCTGGACTAAAAAAGGAAAGAATTGGCTTGGACTGTGTTTCATAACACCTTTAGCATGCATGTAAGCAGGTCACCCACCCACACCATCACTGTCTGCAAAGGCTGTACAACCAAACTTCTCCCTGGCACACAGTGCCACTCCCACACCTCACCTGCCCAGCCTGCAGCCTTCCATCCCAGCACTCCATTGTGGGATGCATTCCACCAAGCCTCATCCATGCTGGTGATATCATAGTTCTGGGAATTGACCAAACCTTCCAGTTCATCCTGTTTCTCATGCTGTATATGTTGGGGTATAAGCATTTCAGATGTGCTCCTGAACCATTTGAAAGCATTCAGGTCTGCTCCTTTAAAAAAAAAACAAAAAACAACAAAACCAGAAAAAGGACAAAGTGAGTTTTGGTGGCATTTAAATCTCACAGTGATCCTTTTCAATCTTGCTGCTTGTCTGTAGTCACCTCAGAATACAAAATGGATCCTTAGGAAATAATTATGGAATCACCTACAAAAGGAAAGCTTGTCACATCTTTCCTTATGAAAAGCATTTTATTTCGTATATGATTTCTCTTTGCTCTTAAATTATAAATGGCTTAACTGTTAACTATTTTAAATAGTGTTGAACTGCCCCCTGCAGCTGAATCAGAGGTAAAACGTGTACAAAAATTTTATATCATGAATCATGACCTATGTCTAAGGGTCCATGAAACCAGGCTCACTCTTCTAGATCTCAGACTGCCTGAGATAAGCTAATGGGAGCCTTATGAGCAAAAGGTTTAGAGTACTGAAGTGATGTTTACTGAAAGACTGAAGTTTTTTTTAAAACCTTGTGAGTACTTGGCTTCACCTTTTCAGGAATAAAAGGGAAACTTTCTGTAATGAGATTAAAAAAGGTTTGGGTTTTACTATTTACTTTTTGATCCTGTGAGATCACAGGGTTAAGAAAAGATTCAGAACAACCTATACAAACATGTTCCCTTGCAAAAGTAAGAACAATCAAGCTGGCGCCTTCCAAAAGCAAAATCTTGTCCAAGAACTGAGTGACTGAACATACTGGACTTTGACTTATGCTATAGATAAAAGGTCAAGTGTCTCAAACTGAAGCAGTTTTTCTTTTGGTTCAACATATAGTATATTAGAATTACTGTACCTACTCACTTGGATTTAGTGCCATCCACAATAGCATGTAAATTGTGATTCACTATTATATATGCTGAATAAATACCAAATAAATACCAGTTTCTCTGAAAAAGATTATAATATTTACATGACAAGTAGTAAAAGTTTTCACGGGATTGATTATAGTAGAGGCACAACGGTTAAACTGTTCTCAGACACTTTGATCAGTACTGATGACTAGTTAAGAAATCACACACATTCCTTCATGAAAAAAGAGCAAGGTTCAATAATGTGCATTTCAATCTAAACACTGCCTTATTTGCCAGAGATTAACAAGGGGTAATGAATGACGCACCCACAAAGCTGGAAAATTCCATATTCTGCCCCTGCAAAAGTGCCTGTAAAACCATAATTAAAATTCAAAAATAAAAATCCCGGTCATACCTTGACTTTAAGATACTGGGTTATATCTTTCAAACAATAATGTCTAACTTTGCTGAATCAAGACCTGCACAGAAACAGCAAGAGGGGAAATACTGGCACTTATGGTTCCAGTCAGCAAGTGTAAAGGAGTCAGGTGCCTTGGTAACAGTGGTGAAAGTAACCTTTAAAATTTCATCCATTTAATTCCTCAGGGAGAGATCTCTTAGTGAGTTAAGGTTGCTCATAAAAATGATACCACAGCACCTACAGTCCCTGTTCAATATAAAAACATAATAAAAAATTTTCAGAATTATTAAAAACTATAGAGAACTTCTGAAAAAAGATTGCTTTTCAGTTGTTGTTGTTGTGATGGTTAATTAGATTTGAAGGTTAGCACTGAATGCTTGTAACTTAGAAGACCCTGGAAGAGAGCATTCCTATAGTACCGTATTGCTGAATTCTAGTTTTAGTTCAGGATAGGTTTCAATTCTTTTATCATTTCCTTGAAACACTGGCATTTCAGTAGAATGATAAAAATATAAACTCAAAACAAACAAATCACAGTTCTCATAGAATTCTTGAGAAAACAGCTTGGGTTTGATTTATAAAGGTAAGTTCCAAGTCCAATAATTTATACACTTAGAAATTTGGTAAAATCCATGACTAGGATGGCTTAAAACATACTAGATATGATGCATCATCATTTATAAACACAGTCAACTGCATCAACAGTTCTTGCCAGGTCTCACTGAACATCAGTGACAAGTGATATTCCTCAGGGGTCCAAACTGGTATTTAACATCTTCATTAATGACATAGAGGAATTAAATGCACCATCAGTAAATTTGCAGATTACACCAAGCTCTGAGAGGTGCAGATGACACTCCTGAAGGATGAAACACAATCCAGAGGGACCTGAACAAGCTCAAGAATTGGGTCCATGGGAATCTCACAAGGTTTAGCACAACCAAGTGCAAGGTGCTGGGTCAGGGCAGCCCCTGATATCAACACAGGCTGGGGGATGGACAGATGGAGAGCAGCCCTGCTGAGAAGGACTTGGATGGTGTGGCTGGAGCAGTTGCCATTGAAGACTAAGGCACAGAAGTCATTAAGAACCTCAGCCTTCTCTTTGTGCAGGTCCATTTCCTTCTGGAGAGGAAGGAAATTATCTTTAGGACATCATTCCTAGTCTTTCTTTTGCATACAATGTATCTGTAGAAGCCCTTCCAGTTACCATTGATATCCCTGGCCAGACTCAACTCTAACTGGGCCTTGGCTACCCTAACCTTGTCACCAGTTTCCCATATAATTTCCTTGTATTCCTGCCAGGCCACTTGTCCTTGTTGCCACTTACTGAAAGGTTCCTCAAAGACATGAGCCAGCAATCAGCACTTGCAGCTCAGAACATCAGTCAGGTCCTGGGCTGCATCCAAAGCAGTGTGGCCAGCCAGGCAAGGGGGGGGATTCTCCCCTCTGCCCCACTCTAGTGAGACCCCACCTGCAGTGTTGCATCAGCTCTGGGGTCCCAGCACAGCAAGGAGATCAACCTGTTGGAGCAAGCCCAGAGGAAAGCCCTAAGTTGACAAGAGGAATAGCACATGTCTCCTGTGAGGAAAGACTGAGAGATTTTGGTTTGTTCAGTTTGGAAAAAAGGTTTAAAGGTGACCTAATTGCTGCCTTCCAGTACCTGAAGGGAGGCTACAAGAAAGGTGGAAAGAGACTATTTACAAGAGCCTGTAGTGTCAGGACAAGAGGGAATGGCTTCTAACTGAAAGAGAGCAGGTTTAGATTAGATATAGAGAAGAAGCTCTTTAAGTGGTGAGGCACTGGAATAGGTGGCTCAGAGAAGCTATAGATGCCCCAAGCCCTGGAAGTGTTCAAGGTCAGGTTGGTGAGAGCTCGGAGCAACCTGGTCTAGCAGAAGCTGTCCCTGCCCAAGACAGGGGATTGGAAGTAGATAATCCTTAAGGTTCCTTCCAACCCAGGCATTCTATGATTCTATGATTTATGAGTTCTTGCAAGTGGTTAAGAAAGTGCATATACTCTAGAGACCACACTTATAGGAAAAATGTTAAAAATAACATTGTGCAAGGAATTTTTTGCTGATTTTTGAATTACATTAATGCTACATTGCAACATGCTATTACACTTAAATGCACTGAGGTGGTACATTCAAATGCCCATAAATTTAACTTTAACCTTATGACTACCAAATGCACTTGCTTTCATTACATCTTTTAATAACATTTTATTTTAATAACAGTACTTTTTCAGTCTACAGATTCCTAACAACCATATTTGCGCATTTTTGCTGAGTTGAGAGTAAAAGTTGTCTGAAGGAACTTTTTCTGTCCATCTGCTTAAAAGCACCTTTCCAGACCTGGTACACATGAGAAAGAATTGGAAGAGAGAATAGCAGAAGCTGAAATCTGAGGGGTACTGGAGAGAAAGAAACCATTCTGACCTTTCTCTGCACTCTTCCCCAAATTGCTTAAAACCTTCTCCAGCTCGCGAGCAGAAACCTCTAGTTTTTCTCTGTGGTTGTCCTCTCAAGGATAAAGATGATGAAAGAAAGAGCTCTTTCCTGAAAAGGGCTGCTGTTGCTGACAGAGCTAGAGATTCTGGTGTCTTGAGAAAGCCACCAGCTCAAGCTGAAAGAATTCAACTCACAAATACTTTGAAAGTCGGTGACTGCAACTTGCTGGTATCTCTTAAAGAAAGCATCCTTTGGGAATTCAACGCTTATGAACAAGCAGAGTATGAATAATGTCATTGCCTCTCGTAACAGAGATCAAATCCCACTGAATCAGCTATGTAGGAACCAAAATATCACAGTGACAGGCACTTCAGAGCTACATCATAATGCCTCTTTTGTGAATACAATGGGTTAAATCTTTGCCCTATTGAAATAAAAGCTCACCAAATATCAAAGAACAGAGTCGCATGGCTTATAGGAAAGTAAACTGTTCAAAGGCTCATCTTCCCAGCAGTATCAGGATGCTTCTTACACTCTCTGACCTGCTGAGCAACCCTGAATAATTCACTCACCTCTCAGCTCCATGCTGTGAACCCTCTCTCGGACTGAAGCTGTGCTCCAACAGGAGAATAGGTCACTTCTTGTAACATAATGAAAGTCAGCAGCTGCTACAGACCCAAAGGCTGCTGCTATATTACATCTACACTGCAACAGCAAGTGCACTGTATTCTGCCTTCAGAGAAATGGGACTTCCATTGTTGTTGCAGTCCTTTAGACACCATCCTCATTCCACTTAGGAGTCCAAGTGATATAAAAAAGAAATTGCCTAACAAAATAGAAACCATGAAAGGACTCATAAACCTAACCACCAGGATGGCAGCATGTCCTGAAATGAGGCAATATGTTCTGAATTACAGAAGAAAAGCAGGAAATTAAAGAAAATAATTCACTAAGGCTTGCCAATAAAAGCTATTTGGAATCATCTCAGCCTCCAAACAGGTAATACGTTAATCGCTATAAAAATCAGGTAAAGGTAATCCAAAACTGACAGTTTTAGCTTCCATTACTGACCACACGATCTAGATGCTCTTAGAATAATGCTAAATTCACATAAGCAGCCAAGCAATAGCATCTTAACAAATACACAGGCTATTGATAAAGCACAGAAGACTCAGAAGAGAGGATGGAGCCAGACTCTACTCTCCTGAGTTAATATGAAGTTTATGCCATAAAGGACTCGAAAAAAGTTAATAATATGGATATATTTTCCAGAGAGATATTTTTAATCCTATTGAGATAATTCCTGCCCCACGCTTTCCTAGGTGTTATGAGCTTTTTTCTCTCAACTTCTTAATCTGTGATTTCTGTGTCTTCTTTATTATAATCACGCTTGCCATGCAAGTAATACCCTGGTATGCAAGTTTATCTATAAGTTTATGAACTGAAACTCTGTGTATATATGGGGTTCACTGTGTTATCTTTAATGGCCTAAATAGTTAGTCATTGTCATGTGTTTGGGTGGACTCCCGTAAAAAAAAAATCAGCAGCTATTAGACTGATGCCCTGTTGCTGAAAATAATGTCCCTCTTTACAGCTGAGATTATTATGCACAGGACTATATTTAGTTGTTACATGTACAGCTTCAAATACATAAATGGTGCACAGCTCCTCTTCTGCAAATGCCCAGGAGCATCTTACTTAGTGTCAGCCAGCTTCTCTTTATTTTTTTTTAATATTCTACCATCTCTTTGCACCTGTCCAAGGTAAGAAATTATTTTTTCTTACCTTTTCATTTTTGTCTGTTTAACTAAAGCACATTACAATGACTCTCTGCTTTTCAAACCCCTGTCTTCTCTGTAAGGATTCTATTTTTTTTTGCTTTAAAGAGCTTTCTTCACCCTTCTGCTCTGCTTTATCCCTTTAATCTTTTGTTTCTTTTACATCTACCGGTGTCTTTCAAGGGCAGGAGGATTTTTTTTTTGTGTGTGGGAAGGATTTTTCCTCAGTTCTGGTTTATCTGACAAAGATCTTATCTGAGATTACCAATCTATGCATCTCACTGGAGTAAATGACACCATTTCCAAACTGATTAAGCCAAAATATTATTCCTTTCACTTTTACAAAGGTGAGTAAACATAAAATATGCTCATTCTTCAAAAGAATTTTACCTTAGACTAAGAAAACTCACTTAACACTCTTTTCAAAAACATCAGACCGCTGACCATTCTCAACAAAACCCAAACTGATGTCTCTTGTATCACGCAGTTTTGACTGCACTCATAGCTAATGACCATGTGACTTCACCAAAGAGTAGTAACAGTGGAGAAAATAAAAATGCCTATTTTGAACAGACACTGACTTACAGCACATATTGCAACTACTTAGAGCATTATGACAAGGTAATAAGGTCTCGAATATTGCATGAAAACTCAAAAGGTATTTAAGCAAGCTGAAAATAATAGTATATTTTCTTTGTTTTCCTCAAGATATCAGTATCTACCTCCCAGGCTGGTGATTTGGTTCTCCCTCATAGATATTTGCTTTTGGATATAATTACAGAATACAATAGGCACAATAGATTTCAATACACATTTTGGAAATTTTTTCTTTAATACCATTTTTCTTCTCTTACTAACACTTAAAATTATGCTGTTCCCAGTCTTTTCTATATGAGGCAATAGAGTTAACACTTTTTCTACTACACCTAGTCGATTTTCAGCTATATCACCCCCTATAGATCAAACACCGAGCTAATATGCAAACCCAGTTCCCTTGCAGAAGAAAGCAAAATTACATGTTGAGTCAGGCATACTGCACAGTATAATTTTATTTCTAAATAAGATAATAATAAAAATAAGATCATAATACTTCTTCCTCCATGAGAAATAATAACAACAATGCATTCTATGTTATTTCCCAGAAGTCCATATCTACAATCAAAGATGCAGTTCTGTGTATAGAAATCCCCAAAGCTGCTACTCCAGAGATTCATACGTCAAGGTAAAAATCTGGTCTGTTTCTCTAGCTCTAACCCCGCACACATTAATGCTTTCCTGATTTACTCTGTGCTCTATGCTAGGCCAGCAAAAGCACTGATACAGTTATGCATGAGTTAGACTGGAGCACTAAGGAAGCTGAAAAAGATGTCTAGCAGCACAAAATAGCATGCAGTACTAGATTGGAATTGCCCCTGAAAAGCTATAAGCCAAATTTCATCCTAAAAGAATGCCCGAAAGGTTTATTTTTGAGGTTTTGTTGGTAGTTTCTGGTTGGTTGGTTTGGTTTTCTGGTAGGTTGTTTTATTTATTTGGTAGGTTGTTTTCATTATTTTCTGTGTTGCTTTGATGGTTGGTTGTTTTTTCATTTGTTATTTTAACTAAGTCTGTTTTTATTTAGATCAAAATCTTGCCTATGGCATTTTCAAGCTTACCTATACTTACACAGTCTTCTTTTTTCAGTTGTTAGCACTTTAATCCTCCTTCTCTAGGTCACTTCATTCAGCAACTTCTACCAGGTGCCAAGAGACTCCACAAATCAGGATACGCAAAGTTCAAAAGAACACAGCAATTATTTACTTGTGAATACACACAAGAGATGCCAAGGTACAACGAGCAGTATCCAGAAGTTAATTTTCTCTCCATTCTCGTGGCAGTCATCACTCAGTGGAAAACAAATGATCTCCTTAGAATGGGATAATCCTTAATATTACCAAGTCATCAAGTTCTAATTCCCTGCTTTTTCTCTTAGTATTTAATAACTTTTCTTATCAGTGTTCTTCCTCTTTAATTCTTCCATGATTTAAATAAATCACATTTTAATCATTTCCAGAATAGAATTAAGACAACGTCACATTGTTCTGCAGCACCAAACAACTTCAACCACAAACTATCAGGGAGTTGTGGGTATCTGTTGTTCAGCTGTCTCAAGCCCTTATAAAAATGCTTCTTCAGCCTAGGATGAAATGAGCATTTGTTATGAAGTCCATACACATAACTGTGATCCACTCCTGAACATGCAGTTGAATTTAATCACAGCACAAGCAGACAGTGTAGACCATCTCCAAATTAGTCTGGCCTCAGTGGTGCTGCTGCCTTTTGCTGTCTGGAAGAACTCTTCCTTCCACGTAAGTGCGTGCCAGTGTAGGCAAGAAAAAGGAGAGCAGTCACACATAGAGGGAACCTCACACAAATCCAGCACACACAAAGCCTGTCAAACTAATAGGCAGAATGCTGCAGATTTTAAAAAATTCCCTCAACCAGAATTTTCCAGCTGTCAACACTGAAAATGTCTGCATTAACTTCCAGGAGGCCTCCCATGGTGCCAGGTAACTTTGCCACACAGCTGCCTTAGGGCCTGCCACCTCCTCTGCCCCATCCTTGGCCACAAGTACACATGGTTTTCAGAGCTTCCAAGATCTTTCAGAATATTGCCCCAGGAATTTCTCCAAATGATACTTTTTCAACAGATGCTTCAATTATGACAGGTTGGTATTTTCAGATACACAATAACAATCTCCACTTTTAAGTACACATTTTAAAAGTAAGCTTTTATGCATTTTGTTAGATAAAACAAAATGTTATATAGAGATCAATTATATTTAGGTATTTATTTCATATATCTCTAAAAATATATCTAAGACATATATACCTATATTTGGGGGTTTTAAACGGATGAAACAAATGTTTCCTCTATGTCAAAAAAATTTTGCCATCCTTGAAAATATGACACAAAAAATATGTCTGTGTGCATATGGACATACATATGTGGATATAACTAAGTGCTACCCAAGATAAATCTAGTCAGAAGTCAAGCCTTTAAACATTCTTGATGTGATCTTGCTCATCCCTCTGGTCCTGGCCTGTACTCTTGACTTTTTGTGTCCATAGAAAGGTACCAAGTCATAAACTGGATGACTGAATTTATCAATCTAAAAACAAATACCTCCCTAGTACAAACATCTGTCTGCTTACTGAAAACCCACCTTAGATATCATTTCTAGCTTTGTCATTACAGGAAAATAGTGGTTCACACTGAGATACTACACTATTTAAAAAGTAGATTGCAGTATTTTTTCAGCACGTTGCGTAACTCCGGTGAGACTATGCAGGTTGTTCCCTTTCTAAAGGGTTATTTCTTCTGATTATGAACCAAAAGGCACCTCATACATAATAATCCAGCCCACTAAAATGCAAATAGTAGACATGGGCAAACATACATGAAAGGGCTTACAAGCAATACAAGCTCTGTGATAAATGAAAAATGGACGAGCAATTTTTTAGAATAGTAAACCCTATGACCAATTTTCTATGCATCATTTTTCAGCTCAAGTCTATTCTGAAACATTTGTTCATAAAGCTCATATAATGATGATGCTTTCAACTTTCACCTCTGAGAGATGAAGGTGACCTGCAGCCACTGTATTCAAAGGCTAACAAAGATAGTAGCCTGTCATTATGCTCTAACAAACCACATTGCTTTCTGGTTTAGCCACATCAAAACTGCTCAGCATTAAGCCTTAAGAGCTAGATCCTCTTAGTATTTGGACAATTTGTGAGCGTAAACAGAAATTTAAAACCTCAGTGTTGGTTGATGGTTATTGTGCTTACAGCTGACTAACAAGCTCTTTAATGCACTCCATTCAAAGTCCATTTCCACTTTCTTGTCTTCTGCACAAGATGTAAGACATTTGCATAGAAAACATTTGTGGTGTATTCTGTAATTTGTATTTATTAGCCTATACAAAAAAGAATTCAAGAGGTACTAGCAAATAAAGATTACTCACAGGTATGTGTAGTCAGTTGCTTTTTATTTTATTCAAAGTAGTACAAGTATCTGATTCCTCAGTCATGTTCAACTTCCTTAGGCCTTGCTCAGAAAACCTGTAGAGAAAATCTGTTAATTCTTTTGGACTGGATGCAAGTAGAGATCCCTTTCTTTTGTGGTTTTACCTCATACACTATTGTTTCAGAAAATTATTTCCATACCTGAGGAATGAGGAAGGACTTCTTTAAAGAAAAAAACCACTGAAGTTTAATTCTGATTTTGCTGCATACAAAGAAAATTCTAATAAACATTAAGGGATCCAAAATTTCATGCTAAATAATGAGCAACATCAAGAATAGGTTTTTGTAGTTCTCTTTCCTTGCTGAAATTTTGAAGTGTATTACTTACATGTCAAAGTATCTGTTTTACTTACTATCTTTGGCTTCAGCATGATATTGTAAGTGAAGATAAGAAAATACTTGACAACTGGTGTTTTCAAAAATTAAGATTACTTGATCATCAAGAGATACTGCAATTATACCTGGAAGTTGTTAAATTGCTTCTTGAGTTTAAAAGAAATAACTCTTTTATAATCACAACTTAATGGAATTTGAAATGCACTAATACATGCCAAAAGAATTGAATATAGGAAACAAGTTATGATAGATAAATTAAACTAATCACTTCAAAGGTGTAGCAGTAAAGTTAAAGCTCCAGATTATTATTTTTTTAATCACTGACATTTGACAGTGCTAACAATCTGAAAAAAATCTTCATAAAGATGAGTGGATGTTGAAAACTTCCAGAACGATACAGAACACCATCCAGTTTCACGGAATCATAGAATGGTTTGGGTTGGAAGGGACCTTTAAAGGTCACCTAGTCCAACTTCCCTGCCATGGGCAGGGGCATCTTCAACGAGTCAGGTTTCTCAGAGCCCCATCTAACCTGGCCTCGAATGTTTCCAAGCATGGGGCATCCACAGCTTGGCTGGGCAACCCAATCTAGTGTTTCAGCACCCTTATCATAAAACATTCCATCATTACATTTAGTCTGAATTCACTCTCTTTTAGTTTAAAACCCTTAACCCTTGTCCTACTGCTACAGGCCCTACTAAATACACTCTCTTAATCTTTAAGACCCCTTTAGGTGCTGAAAGGCAGCAATAAGGTCACCCTGGAGACTTGTCTTCTCCAGGTTGAACCACTTAAAGTGTCTCACCCTGTCTTCATAGGAGAGGTGCTCCAGACCCCTAAACATCTTTACATCTCTCCTCTGGACCCACTCGCAACAGGTCTTTGCCTTTCAAAACAGTACGGGAAGCTACATTATCATTCAGATCCCCTCAAGACCTTCTGTCTAACTACGAGGAGGTTTGCTTTTCAGCTGACTAAGAAAACTGATTCCACTGAAACATGACCACTTATTTTTAGACAAATTACAGTAAAATGGAGAGGTGACAACCACCTTTTCAGTGCATTTTTACATCCACTTAACCACTCATTTAACACAGCCTGAAAAGTAAGTAATAAAATTAAAATGCAGCCAGGCAGAGATCCTATATGACAGTAAATCCCTTATGCAACAACACATCACATGGAGCAGACAATTAATTACCTCAGAAAGTGACTTGACAGGAGCATGGATCCCTCCATCTGTCATTTGCACACAGAGAACACAGGGCACAGCAATCCCAGCATCACAGGTAAAGTGAGGAAAATAACAGATTCTCCCCAAAAAATAAGTGCTTTCTCTGTCTCAAGACATAATTTAAATTAACATTTTAATTAACACAATGCAGTGGGATAAGAGCATTAACATGCTCAATTGCTTTGATTCAGCAGCCTTCCACTAACTGCCTAGGCAGCACTAACTCAACTATTTTCTGTCTGCTGTCAAGTTAGCATGAAGCAGTAAAACTAGTAGTTCAAAATAACTAACAAATACTTATACGTATATACTCACATATATAATTATTAATAATCTAGTATTTATAAAGCACATATATTATAAATTATTATATTACATATACATGCACACTCTCTTTATATTGATACAACTGTTGCCTGAAAATAAAACAGATTCCATTAGATGATAATTAAGACACTATAAAAATAATTCCTCCTTGATTAAAAGGTTTGCTTCCCAAGATTACTTCTTAAAATTAGAATGTAAACAAGACATAAAACATAGCTTCAAAGATTTTCTATGTCTCCTCTTATATTACATTAAAAGCTAGCTCAGTCATTAGTTTACCGTTGTCCCCTATTCTGAGACTGAAGAACATGACAACCTAACTGGATTAGCTATTGACCACCTGTAAGAAGGCAGCCACTTTTGAAGATTTTTGGCTTGAAAGAAAAAAAATATTAAAAAATAAAACCGCAAGAAAAAAAAAACTCTAAGTAAAAGGATTTTATGCTCATTTCTATGATATCCTTGCATCACACAGAAGCATAAAGATGGGACTTTAAGTTTCTTAATTGGTTTAGACTCATGAGCCTGGGGTAGGAGAAGCCTAGTGTCTGACCCTGAGCTCTCTCTGAAATGCAAACTGAATTCCTCTCAGGATCCAAAGTTCAATGTTTTCCAGACATGCATACTAGACCAATTGATTCTGTCTGAAACTCCCTTTTTAAATGAAATCTCCGAACCAGTTGGCTCCGAACCAGATGGAGAGCACAGGAGACACTGACCTAACTTGTGCCTTAACTTGAATCATCTCTTCTCTAAAACAATCCCTCTATGGTTTATTATAAAGTCATCATCCAGTGTGCTACATATTCTACCAAAATGACTTTGAACTTAATAGGAAATACTTTGCCAAGAAATTCATATTAAAATCAAAGCATTTATAAATGCTTTATCTTTTTTACTAGTTTTCCCTTGCTGCTTCTCCAATTGCAAGAAATGGCTGATTTTCTTGAGGTTCGTGGTGGCAATTAGATTACCCGAATGTTCTACATTGTCACATCCAGACATGCCTCAATTTTAGAGGGTACGATAATCCTCTTCCTGCTAAGGTCAATAAGTCTTTCTTCTTCCACTACATTGGAACTGCAAAATGAAACAGCAAACAGGATTCTCTGCTCACAGACAAAGGAGCATCATGACCTACATAATTTACCCAAGGCTGTATTTTTCTCTAGGGTACAGTTATTGTTTCCATCTCAAACTCTGGTATCATCACTTCATCGTCTTATGCTGGAGGGATGGAAATTGTTAATGTCCAAGCAATTTCAGGGTTAGAAGTGTACTGAGAGCAAAAACGAGTTATACCATAAAGAGAGTATAACGTGTACACATGGGACACATTGCAAGGGGAAAACCAAACAGGCAGTCAGCAAAAGCAAAGTATCAATAGATGTGGTACTGCTGGATATAACAGTGGCAGAGATGAGTGTTGCAGAGTGTCAGAAAGTAGGAAAAAATACATGTGTTCTCCACACTGCAGAAAGCATTAACCAAGACCAAAGATCAAGTGCATCACTATGTGGAAAAGCCAAATCATGGAGAAGGCAGGGAGACTACATTTACATAAATAAATGTAAAACAATGAATTAAACACATCACAGTGAAGAATATAACCAAGAAACTAAATGCGGACCATGATTTCTGCAAAAAGGGCTCACAAAAATGCCACTTAATAAAGGTTTGCTTGTATATAAAGGGGCACATTGTTACACAGGGCAGCCCAGGAAAGGCGGAATCAAGAGTGTGAAGATCCAGTAGACAGGTTAAATAAGTCTTTATAGTCTAGGTATAATTTTCAATTGCAAACTGAAAGTCTCCCTGAGGTCAAACATTCACATAAAGGAATCAACTGGAATCTCACAAAATATACTCTCTTTTCTTGGGTGTACGTTGAAGAAAATGTTTTGGTTTTTTACAGGTCTCACATGCAATTCTCACAAAACAGATTTGAGACCACCTAATGTACATACTAAAAATTGAGTAAATAGTATTAAGTGCATATAGGGAACATTTTTCTTCTCTTTAAGGAAAATATTAGCTGTACCACTTCTTCCAGAAGACAGACCTTCATAACAACTAATTCTGGTATCAAGTAGTAGTTCATTCTTGATGCTTAAGAACTTCCTAGATTCCTGTTTCCTACTTCCCACAGTAGGAAACTCACAGAGTGAAATCTTCCTGGTTAGAATGCACACAGTAGTCTTTGGGACTTAATATAAGCAAACTCAGACACTTCAATTGACTACAATTGCTCCCACAGTAGTTTCAGCATTTTGAAGAGCAAGTTATTTTCTGCCCATGTACTTGCAACTATTCAGGTGGGCACAGAAGAGACAGAGAGAAGATTCTGTGTCCAAGTTCAAAGCTGGAGTATGTGACAGCTGCTCACTCCTGTCCCTGTGTGTAAAGTGGCTGGCTTTCTACTAATAAACAGCAAGCATTATGCACTAAGCAAGGCCAGGCTGGATGGGGCTCTGAGCAACCTCATCTATTGGAAGGTGCCCCTACCCACTGCAGAAGGGTTGGACCTAGATGGTCTTTAGGACCCCTTCCAATTCAAACCATTCTGTGATTCATAATTTCCATTGATTTCAAACCTCAGCAGCCAAACAGCAAATTATAATAAAGCATTTTTGCAAAACAATGCCTAAAAAATGCAGAGCATCAGATTCATAGGAAAATTAACAATATTAGTCTTCCATAGTTACAACAGATTTCATTTATGGCAAGTGAAGGCTACCCCACACTCAATAACTCTGAGTGAGCCTTACAGAGATTGAGATAAAGAAAGATCATTATTCATGCTTTCCAGAATTATGTATTTGCCCTGACAGGTAAACTGCTCTGTAAAAGCCTTGTCATCCCTGGCAGTGTTTTCCGTTTTTTCACCTGTCACCATAACAAATTTATTACCAACTGTTTTGTGCAGATTCATCAATCCCTTAAATTAGATTATGTGCATCACTAAATTCACTAGACAAGGATAACTGACTATACCTTTGAGTAGCAAAGAAATAGAAAATGGAACTTGGAAACATCTAAATATAACCTACAAAAAAACCTGCTTATTTCTTGTTTTCATCTGCATGGCACTAATAGGCGCTCTGCATGAGTGCCTTGCATTATTAAAAAGGTCCCCTCTAAGGCAAAAATCCCTACTTTAGAGAACATTTGTTAAAAACAATTCTCAAGGGTTTTTTTGTTGTTGCATTTTAAAAAAAATTTTGAGCAGCTACTCTTTGATAACATTCTCACAATAAATTCTACACTACAAAATGCTTCACCCCTGAGGGAAAATGACAGCAATTAAGACTCTCATTAGCATTAGTTTCCAAACAACTAATAAAGGAGCAATAAAGCAATAAAGGAATTCTTCAATTTATCTTATATCCAGTGAAATGGAAACACTCATTATCCTCTGCAGCAAGTCCAACTTTTAGAACAGCATGGAGATTTATAAAAATCTGAGGTATTATCAAAGATTACAATAGCATAAATTAAAAGATAGGCTTCCCAAAAACCAGCAATTCTGGCTAGGCTATTCATGCCTCTTAGATTCCAGAGGCAAAAATAATCTCTGTTCAGAAGACAGAACTCTAGAACAATGACAATATGAATAGTTTGGGCTTGGATGGATTTCACAGACCACCTGGTCCACCTCTCCACTCAAAGAAAGACTAACTTGGACATTACATTCCACAGACCCTTGTCCAAAGCCAAATTCTGAATCCCTCAAAGACTGTAGATTCCACCACCTCTTCACACAATCAGTGGCAGCATGGGCTTCCCTGCTTCCCACACCACTTATCAGAATTTTCCTTCAAGAAACCTGTTTGTCGTTTTGCTGTTCCAAGATGAGTTCATCCCCTTCCTGCTGAGGACTCTTGTCTAAATTAAAGGCCAGCAAATGTACCACTGTTGTTTATAAATTTAAGAGGAATGTTGTCAAATGCGTCATTACAGTTTTCCATTTCCCATGTTATCACAGTCACAGTAATTGATACAATCCAATAGTTTACTGCATCCATACTTCTATTTGTAAACCTCAGTCCTTTGAAAAATCATAGCAAATCTTTCCCTAGGCCTCTCTTTTCCTTGAGTCTCTCCCCTCCATCCCATGCCTTAAGCTTTCTCTGGAAAGCAGTCCATGAAAAAATGTCCCAAAAAGGGTGAATAACTAAAAATATTACAGAACTGACAGAGCTCTATTGCAGCTTTCCAGGCTGAATGTGAAAATAGACAACAGGAGTCAGAATAAGAGAAATTTGCCACTACTAGAAAATTTTCTTTCTCTACTTTCTCTACTAGAAAATACTCAATTTGCTCAGCCCAAAGCTGAGCAATCAGGCAAGTGCAAACAAAAACAGTATTGCAGTTAACAACCAAGAACTAGTAAAACATCTTAGACTGCAGCATACTTTTGTCAAGCTATATTCTGTAACCCAGCTTTAGACTGGGCTTTGCTACATGCAAAAATATTATGGGGAAGGAGAACACATCTTCATTTAAGAGGAATCTTAACAGCTTAATAAAAGAATTATTAGTCCAGATCCAATTATTTCAGAAAAAAAGGGAACATTATTATACATTAGAAACCACCAGTTGCAATAGTAATTAAGACTGTTGTACCTGCACTTCCTAGTACCTCACTCCTGTTCTTGGTGCTCACTCTTCAACCGTCCCTTTGGATCTTGAGGCTCATGATGTCTCTGCCAGGGACATACAGCAAGCCACTGGCATGCCATGTACCAAGAGCAATGTTGACATTTCTTCCTCCTTGCTACACAATTGACTTGGAAACACTTTTACATCTGATAATTCACATGTAACATCTCTATCACTGTACCATCCCCCATCACAGGGAACAGCAATATCTGGGTTACAGTTTAGACAGCCAGAAATGCAGCCCTTTCCCCTGAAATAACCATTTACAACAGAACTGGACATTCTTTTTACTACAAAAAAATAATCTGCAGGAATTGAGATAAACATAAATGTCTGGAATGCTGCTCCTCTGAAACTATTTGTTGCCACTGCACAGTATCTGCTTGCCCTAAACTGACATCTATATAACCTTCTCAGTTGAACACCCATGAAACATTAATTCTAGATATATCAAAAAACATTGTTACTTAAATACATTATAGCGAACTTTCAAGTCTGAAATTAAACTCTAGTTCTGAGTAGCACCATCTTAACAAGGTGCTCCCTCCCTCTGTGCATTAAAATTTTGCTTAATTCTTAAAGCTATTTGCAATTTAAGTCTAAGCAACACCTGCACAGCCTACTTGGCCTTTAATTACACATTTAAAGTAATAAGGCCAAAATGAGTTGAGAACAGAAAGACATACTGCATACTTTTATCAGTTCAAGGTGACTGTATTGGTAAAGGTTCAAAAATCATCACAACTAGTAATGATCTTCCAGTCGAAAAATAATCTCTAAGATGTCTGTCCCACAAGTACTTTTTCCACCTGTTTATAAAATATTGATGCAGTGTAAGGTCTTCCCTCCCAAGTCAGGCAGAGTCACTTCCACAGAGACTAACAAAGTGGAATTGTAGGACCAGCTCTTTGGACAAGTGGAAGCTGTTCTAAGTGGTGCTTGTTTGACAACTTCACCTCCCTCCCAGAAACAAGCTGGGAGAATTAATGAACCTCATAATTTCAGAAGAAACAATTTAGACTGTAATCAAACAACAATTAGAGCCATCTGCATTTACAAATTTTAACAAGGGAGTTCTGAAATAGCTTTCTGTCCCTGACAGACCTGATGACTTCTTCCTAGAAAGGCTGACTGCACACTCTAGTAGGTATTTAAGGGCATCTCTGCATTAGGAGCTAGAGAATCTATAGACAAGCTAGAGAAATTATGCTGATTTTAAATTCTAAATTAAATGCAACATCTCATGAATAGACTGATCTTCTACAACCACAGCAGAACACTAAATGTGACACAGTATGTCAGCTGCTGGTCCAAATTCAGATCTAGCTACTCCAGGTATTTTAAAAAAAGAACCATTCAGATCCAGTCTTTTAGTTAATATGAAATTAGTGAAGTATTGAAAGTTGGATAGTGGTTTATGCCTTATATGTAGTAGAAAACCTAGCTCAAAATTTAGATGTCAGATCTTCAGTTCCCACACAGGTTTCAAGATTTGTAGAAATTGAGAAAAATGTTTTAGCATAGCAATACACCACCATTCTAAAAATATTAAAACATTGTCTGTGTGAAATATCCTCATTGCTACTTAACAGTAGTTATATAAACTCATACATTTATTACAAAATAGATTCCCATCACTACATACCAGTCTCCAAAAGGGTTTTATTTATCATCTTAAAGTAGCAGATATTATAAAAATAAACCATTACTTCATATTCATTTATTTTTATCATATAAATTTCTTTTTGGAAACAGAAAACATACGTAGAAAAAAGAAAGATTTTCTATGGATGTCCCACAAAGCGCAAAACTCTGTATTTGTTCTATAGCTGCAGTAAAAGAAACATCTCCAAAATAAGGGAATGCAGTCCTGGCAGCCTATTTTTTCTCTCTGTAAACTGCAGAGGTCTACTTGGACACGCATAGAACCTTAGTAATGCCTGAACTGAGGAGGATGGCTGTCCGGAGGAGGTGGCGGCGGTGGTGGTGGAAATGAGTAGGATGAGTTGTACATGTTTGGGTCAGTCCACATCATATTCATATTTGAAGGCGGAGGGTGGAATTGATGCCCATCGCTGACAGAACCAGAAACTGGAGGAGGAAAGGCATACTGTTGCATCATTGGGTTTTCTTTCCTATAAGGTGGTGGAAACGCTGGTGATTCCTGGTGTATCCTCCTGTCTGAAGAGTACAGCTGTGGTGGTCTTGCGTTTGGTCTGAAAAACCCTCGAGGGCCTGATGGAGGAGGAAACAAACCCCTGGAGAACCCTCTGCCACGGTATCCCCTTGAGTAACCTGGATCAGGCTGTTGCACTGACTGATGAATTCCTTGGTTCTCACCTAAAGAATAAACAAATATAAGAACCCACACACACACAGCTGTAATATTATGTTGGAAAAATCAAGTTTAGTCCTCACAAATCTTTCAAGCTGAAGTAAAAAACTAATACTGGCAACTAATACATAAAGAACAAAATAATACCAGCAAATCTATTGTTTAGTAACTCATCTTGATTGACTGGAGTAATATAGGAAGGATGATTCTGAGAGCTGCAAATTCAGTCTTTAAATAAGAAATTTCACCTTCTTTCCCTCCAGGCTTTCTATTTGTATAAATGGATCTCAGGAACACGCAAACTTTGAGTATTTTGGAAGCTATCATTTAAAAGAAGATTTAAAACGAACACATTTTAAAACTAAATATAAATCAACACTGCATTACACTGAAGGGGTAACCAGCTTTCAGTCTCAAGTTGGTATTACAGCATAGACACAGGACAAAAGAAATTATTCAAGCTAAAATTAATAAAATTAACTTACTCTAACAGAAGAAGGACAGTCTGTACCTCTAGCCAATTAGCTCTCAGCGTTCATCTAAGATAAATCTTTCCCCATACAGCTCACTGTAAGCACATATTTAATGTTCACAACAAATATACAGCTCCTTCATATAAATATCACAGGAGTTTCAATGTGATTAGAAGTATAAAATGAAAAGCACTGAATTACTAAAAATGCTCCGAAGAGCTGCTAAGATACTCAGAAAGTTGCAGAACTTAAACCCTTCAGAAGCATTTTATGGCTGGGAGCAACAAGGAATTCAGGAATATTAACACCTCATAAAATCACTGAAATTTAAACAACTGTGTGAACCTCATCCTTGGTACTAGACTACATAGCTTTTCAAATGTGAAAATGTTTTTAAGTCTGGAAACGTAGTTGGATACCAGAAATCCTACTCATTTTCATGCAGAATTAGGAGTTAAAACTCTTTTGGTATAACAAGCAGGCCTCTTGGAAGCACTGAAGTAAAGTACTTGAACAAGTATTTTTGTTCTTTCTTTTATCAAATATTGTAACAAAAGATGATTTTAATATATCATGTAAATCTTCATCTGAGACTGACTTTGTGCCTCAATTTGTGACATATCCTTGCCGTTGAATTCTAAAGCCAAAACACACTGCACACAATTTTAATTTTTGCCACGTTATGTATGAAAGAACCCCAGCAAACCAAAACTGATCTCCCTTGACAGAGTGCAACAGTTTCTCCTGTCATGTTCTCACACATGGAACATAGTTCAGCAACAGCCTCAGCAAGCCCTAGGCAAAGGCAGGTCTGCAACAAGCTGGCAGAACAATGATGTGGTAAAAAACACACATATGCTAGGTAAACAGAAACCAGGAGAAAATAACCATCAGTAATGAAGAGAAACCACAGCACAATTCAGATCCATCTCTTAAGGGAAAAAAAACCTGTCAAAACCATAGGGCAAAAGCCAGTCCAAGAAAGATTGTGGCTTTATTTGATTGATACAAGGGAGGATTGTACCATACAAAAAGTGTTAAAGGACAGCTACTGATCTCTCAGATCAAGAGAAAAGGGTTTCAACGGGGCACAATGTATATCAGCTTTACAAAGGAAGAGCAGCAAACTCACAGGAGGAGTCTGAGAAATTCAATGGGGGAAGCACCATGCTGCAGATACCTGAAGCAATCTGATAAGCAGTAGAAGAGGGTAAGGGATGAGAGCAATACTTAAAGGGAGGGTTATAAAAAATATGCAGCCAAAGCAAACCAGTGAGAAGAGAAAAAGAGGGATGCAATATTCAACCAAAATGGCAATCAAAAATCGAAGTTTTGTCAGTAGAGAGGCAAGAGAGAAGAGAAAATTTGGTTGTAAACAAGCACAACTGCAAGCATGCACCTGGAACAGAAATGATAAAGCAGGAGAAAGGAGAGTAAAGAAAGCTATTCATATTATGAAAACCTATACACAGCTTGGTTCATCTAATGACTGCATTAGGCAAACAAAAAGGTTCTCAGCAGACTACACAATTAAGTTACTTAGAAGAGTATCTACTTGTCATGGGTGAGGAAGAGTTTCCTTTTTAGACAGAGGAATAAATTCTCCACCTAAGACCTGTGTCTCCTCCCTTAATTGCCAAAGAATTGGTTTTTTGGGTTTCCAAAAATTGCACATGGCCTTCCTCTGTCTTCTCCCAGCACTCAAATCTGAACCCCATTCAAATGGTGGCATCTGTTCAGTATCCTCACTGTGTGTCAACCAACACTGTTCTAAGAGGCTTTGACTCTCCCCTGACAACTGCTCTGCTGCTATACCACTTCCACAGGGTTTCCATTTCAACAGAATATAACTTAATTTTTCTTCTAAAATAATAAATACAGAATGTAGCCATAAATTCAAATATAACTTTGTAAAGTACAGAATTATTATTAACTGTATAAAAACTCAATCACTGACATGGTTATAAAAGCAAATTCCAAACTTAGTTTAACAGACAAAAGCATTCACACAGCATTCACTCACTTGATGGAAGTGTTTCCGATCTGACTTTCTTTCTTCCTTGACTTTGAGGCTTCTTTTTTTTCTGTTTTGCCTCTCTTTCTTTTTCATCATCACTGAAATCCAAAACCTGGTAAAAAAATAAAATCAGTTGGCTTCTCAGCACAAGAAAAGAAGTAAGTAGTAAGAAAAGGAAAGGAGCTGGCTGTTTAGTGCCAAGAAAAAGCTTTTGAAGAGCAACTGCAGACTAAGTGAATTAAAAAATGAATTTTTAAAATAAGTAAAAATTAACTTGGCAACCAATACAATAATTCAGCAGTTAAACTACATTTAAGAAATCTCTACTCTACAATTGTCACTAAACTGGAATTTTCTGTAGTATATTTAATAGCACTTTCTGTTGATTTGTGATAGCAATGTAATTCCAAAGAAATTTTCAGCTTTGAGGAATGCTGTAATTTACAAGAGAATCAATGTCCTGGCAACTTTTTCTTCCTTTTACACAAGGTTCTGTTACCTTTTGAATCCTAACTTATATGAATGAGGATAAGTTATCAGGGACAGGGAAGAAATGTCAGCTTTAATTAGTTCCTTGAAAAGTTCCCCTAGTCCCCTTCCCAATTTGGAAAGTAGGGGCTTTGCTGTTTACTTGTATCTCTTCATCCTATACACAGAGCATGGATCTCAAAAACACTGCACCAAAACAGTGTTTCAAAAGCCTCACAGAAGTTAATTCCGAATACAAATATTTCTTCTACTACACAGCTGGATGACATACTTACTCAAAAAAGCCAGAAGAAAAGAAATCCTTCACTAACTCCCGCTTTTTCTAAGCACTCCAGTACAACATACTCCAGGAGTGCACACAGAATAAACAGCAATAGGTACCTTTTACTGCTATCTAATTTTCACATAACAACCCATAAAAAGTCACCCCACAGAAAAACTGCAGTTATCCGCTCCTGCTAGCCTTGCAGCATACAGATCACACTGTCATCTTCTGACCTAAAGACAAAGCTAGGAGAGATCATATTAGTGACTCTACAAATAAGTTGGGCTAGTCAAGAGCATGTCAGAAAAGGAATGCTTACCATATACCTTAATGTAGCAAGTAAGAAAGGCCTAACATGGATTAAATTAACATTCATACAAAAATAAAGCTTCACAAAAAGAACTGACCTCAACAATTGCACACATTTTACCACAGAGGCTGGCTAGAAATCAGCTGCAATCTGAGGTTTCTAAAGGGATATGGCTGTAAGAGACAATTTCAAGCATCAGTAGCATAAAATTTAATCTGCACCCTTGCCACCAGCTGTTACCTTCACAGCAAAAGCTATTTTCTATCAGCTCATCAACTGTCACAGTTTGGGATAGCATGGTATAAACTCTAAATGCTAGAACTAACCAAAGATTATTCTAACTGAGGATTACAAGATGTTAGATGTGTTTTTTTCCGAAACAGAGCACACAGACATATCACACAGTCAAAACAGTTCCTGTCCTTGCCATCACCAACTTTGTTCAAGCTTCCTTTTTTCCTTCCTATACTGAGGTACAGCAAACTCAAAATAAGAAAGATCATTAACCAAAAAAAAAAAAAAAAAGACAAACCAACTTGTCTGACTGTATGTGGCCAATAAAATTTCTTGGATTCCTACAAACTCAAATTACATATCTACAAGCTTATGTCCTGAACAGCTTTTAAACATGTCTAAGAAACAGAAGAGCTCACCATTAGCCAATAAGCCCATCTTGTATCATCACCACAAGAAAACTACTGAATGAAAGCAAGTCAGGACTAGTCAAAAGTTTTTAAGTACAGTCTTTCAAAGCTCTATGGATAACATACCTACAGTCCAATTCTTATACAACACTTCTAATTCTCAGATTATGATTCTCTGTGAGATTATGTCTCTACAAGAAAGGAAGGCAATTTACAGTCAGAACTGACAGACAAGCATTCTCTGAGAGAAGTTAACACTGCACAGCTCAGTTTCATTTCTGGGAAACAAAAACAGTATTTCAAAATGCATCATCCTCACTCACTACAGTGGAAAAAGCCACATTCCAAATTGACAGGCTAATACATCGTTACAGGACCTATCTTTGAGAACAGCAAAGATCATGTCACAACATCTCTCCTTCAAGCCCAATGAACCATCCTGGAATAAGGACTGTGAATGAAAAATTTAATACTGTCCCTAACAGTATCCTTACAGACAATTTGTCTAACTGTGGGATGAGCAGGTTCATAGTGAAATGAGTGAAAAACTGCCTGAAGGGCAGAGTTCCTCAGGGCTCAGTTCCAAGGCCAGTTCTGTTCAATGTATTTATCAATGATCTGGATGCAGCATTTAGAAGCACCATGAGCAAGTCTGCTGATGATACCAAACTGCCATTGACTCTCTTGAGGGACAGGAGGCCTTGCAGAAGGATCTAGATACACAGGGAACCTGAGCAATGGTTAATGGGATGAAATCTAGTTAGTCCAAATGCTGCACATCAAGGATGAAGAAACACCAAGTTCAAGTCTCAACTGGGAGAGTGGCCGGAGAGCAGCCCTGCCAAGAGGGATCTGGGGGTGCTGGTCAGCAGCAGCTCAGTGTGGGTCAGCAAGGTGTGCCCTGGAACCCAGAGGGCAAAACCCCATTCTGGAGTGCATCAAGCACAGCACGAGCACACAACCAACAGAGGTGACTGTGCCACTGCACTCAGCCTTGGGGGGGCCTCACCCTGAGTGCTCTGTGCAGTTCTGGGCTCCACAGGTCAAAGTCCTTGGTTGCATCCAGGAGGGAAACAAAGCTGGTGAGAGCACTGGATGGCATGTCCTGTGAAGAGCAGCTCAGGACTCTGGACTTGCCTCATTTGGTGGAAAGGAGGCTGAGAGGCAACCTCACTGTTCTCCACACCTTCCTGAGGAAAGGAGCTGGAGAGACAGGTTCTGACCTCTTCTACCTGGTATGCAGTAATAGGATGAGTGGGAAGGGTCCAAAGCTGCACCAGGGAGGTTCAGACTGGAAATAATGAAGAATTTCTTTACTGAGAGAGTGGTCAAACACTGGAAAAGACTTCCTGAAGAGGTGGTTGATACCTTGAACCTGTTAGTACTTAAGAGGCATTTGGACAATGCTTTTCACATGCTTCAGCTTACACTTCAGCACCAGCCCTGAACTTGCCAGGCTGGATGATTGCTGTAGGTTCCTTCCAACTGGAACAGTCTGTTCTATTCCATCATAAAATCAGTTAGAACACTGGAGAAACAAAACCAAACAAACAACCCCCTCCCCGCCCAAAAAAAACCCAAACCCCACAAAACACACCTTTTCCTACCAAATTACTGAGTGAGAAGTACATATTACATTGCACAGAATTATGCTAAAAAGGCAAGCATTTGGAAGATTCAAAATAAGCAGAGATCTCTTTAGAATACTATGGTAGACAAAAGGCTTCCAGGAATTTCAGTTATTTTGGGTATGTTTAAAGCAGGAATAGCAAGAGGTGACTCACCTGTTGTGATGTAAAACAAATCTCATGAAAACACCTCAATAAAACTATCACCCTTGTGATTCCTATTGAATGCTCACAGAATGTATAGTCAGAGTGGAGTTAAGGACCACTGCCAGAAAGCATGAGAGTCACTGTAGAACTATTTACAGATCCTATAGCAATTTATGTCAATGGTCACAGTGAGCTCTCAATCCTACATGACCCCTTTTGATGGCCTTTCTATGGGAGAAGCCTGTCTCCTCTCATGGAACTACTATTTTATAACAGCAAACTGTAGGGAAATCTTACTAAGAAGACATCTAAAGAATGCAACAGAGATGTCACATTAATCTTGAAGAGCAGACAGCTTAAATGTCCAAGTAGTAAGTCTGCAGAATACTAGTAAGCCTTTAAAGAAAAACAATTGCTTGTGGCCAAGTGAAGACAAAGCTGCAGTGAAAAAATGACAGGGATAAAAATCCCCTAGCAGAAGCAAAATTATTAGGTAAGGTAAAAGCACTGCTACACAAAGTTAAGCATTCAAGTTGTCAAATATGTTCTTGACGGACTAGAGGAACTGAAGATACACATTTTGCCAAAAAGCAAGCAGAGAGACAGCTGGTACTCTCTAGGAGACCTCTCCAATAAAAGCATGATCCTTTCTTTCAACTAAGAGGTACATTCAACTCCTCTCTGCATAAAAAGTTAAGCTTGCTAATTACTTGCTCTGCACAGAATTTTTTCCACATATGACTTGTGAAATCAAAAACAATAAGCTAAAAAATCCTCTGTAGTTACTTCAGGTGGTGGTTCTTGGTCATTCTTCCAAGATGCATCTGAACCTTTTTCCCTGAAAGAAAAAAACAACACAAACCACAAATTAGACAATCCAGATAAAAAAAAGCTAGCATTTTCTATAAGGTATCAGATCTCCTACAACAGAAGCTTTCTGTTTTCAAAGAGTTATTTGTTTTTTAATATTGCTTATAAGCAAATAGTAACGTATACGTCAACTTAGGACTTCATTACACTTGAAAAATCTTCGTACTTCGAGTGATGGCTGAACATTTCACCCAGCTAATATAAAGTTTTGGTCAATATTCTCTCAACAAATCCTTTTGAATCTTAATTGCTTTGAACCTGAATTGAGGCAGTTCAATGCAATTTTCTTATGCTAACTGCTGACTACAATCACAAGCTTTCTTCTGGTTTCAGAACTTATATCTTCAGCTAAAAAGAACAATGAACTCATTCAGTAGGACACAGGCTTTCAGTATAACTACAGCATAAATTCAGAACCAAAAGACCCTCAATGCTTGGCTTACAATCCCATTAAGACAGTGTTAGCTAGATAACCAGGTTTCACCTTCTATTTTGTTGTGAACATAAATTGCAAGGCAAAAGACATTTAAAGAAGCAAAAACTCAATTGTCTTGCCTGAGAAGCATCAAAATAAATTTGGATTAGTCTAATTTATTTCACCCACTGCTATGCCCTTCACTAATTTCACCCACTGCTATGCCCTTCACTAAAAATCAAGTAATTTCTTTGATTAGTGAAGAACTTGTGAAAATTATTTAAATTAGGTTGCCAGTAGTCTGTTGAAGGTTTTTTCCACACTGTTCGCAAATTTGATGTGTTTGGGTCTGAAATGTCAAGGAACAACCCTTATCTAAGCAGAAAAACTGTATAAAACAGAGCAATTCTGTAAATTCTTACTTGCAAAATGGAACCACACAGTTAAAAACATCTCTTTGTTCAGTGTGAAATGCCTTCAGTCAGTGCTCTAATAACCAAGGGGTTTTTATGGATTCATCAAGTCAGCAACAATCAAGTAGCAGTAACTACAAAAAACTACAGAACCATCAGCATCAGCAGCCTGGACTTCAGAGGTCCTTAGTCACACCCATAAGAGCACTGGCAAGTCATCTGGAGGTACATCATGCCTCAATCCCTAACCGTAAGACTGAAGCTTAACATCTACATGCCCCTTTGAGATTATGAGTAAAAAGGAAGGCAAATAAGACATTTTATAGTTCAGTTAGAAGAAAACGTTACATGGAGGAGCAGAAGATAAGGACTCTATACGAGTAGTTTCTCAGCTGCAGAAAACTCTTCTTTATTATTATAAATGGAACTGTTTCTTCCTTTCATCTTGTTATTTTGGAGCAACACATTCCAGAAATATCAGAGTACAAAAGAATCTCCAATGCTGTGGTCATTCAGCAATATGTAACATCACTGACTGCAATCTTTAAACTCTTCAAGGTCAGGCAGCTTATCTCATTCTCCCAAAGCAGCCTTCCTCATCATATCAGCAAGCAAAAACTGCTTTTCATGCTCTGAGGTATTTAGTATCTTCTGCGAAGGACAATATAGTAATTCTTTGATTTGTGAAGTCAGATACTGTAAGATCTTGAAGTCTAACAAAAGGTGATTCAGAGGAATCATGAAAATACATGAGATTTTTTGGAACTGTGTTTCAGGCAATACAACACAAGCCTATCTTTAGCAACAAATTATTTTGTATTCAGAAAGTTTTACACTACACTTTCACTTATTTTTCTATAAAGTGCAAGGCTTATTCATAGCACTGCAACTTTGTACAATGCAAGCAGATTGCATTTCAGATTTCAGAAAAAGCTTCAAATTCAGTGTTTCTTTCAGATCTTAATCTTGATTCCTTTCCTTTTCAAAGTACCATCACAGTTTTCAACAGCACTTTTAAAACTTTAAGCCTGTAATACTCCACAATCTGGTCTGCACACAGTCAAACTAAGAAAAAGCAGAAAATAGAAATTATTGGTTATCAAATTTGCCATCTACTAGGATCCAAAAGACTTCTGGTGGATGCCTGACCAAAGCTTGACTTTTGTACTATCTGTGTCACCTTCTTATAGCATTAGGGTTTCTTCATATAGCATTACAGCACAAGTCAGAAATCAGGAACTCTTTATCTGTTTTTAATGAAACCTATTTAGTGAAAAGGCAGCTTCAACCAGTAGCACCAAATGCCTCACGCAAGCTTAAGGAATTGTACTGACAAAACCCAGAAATAAAATATTGTTTCAGCGTACTGTAACTTTAGTCACACTACTCATCCTAAACAAGGCAAGAAACAATATCTGAGGCACTGTTCAGTTGTGCTGGTAAGCCATGAAAGTCTGAAGTACCCTGCCTTTCAGGTTTTTACCACCTATGACACTGAAGTACTACCAAATAAAAAATGGTTTCCAAAACAATTTCCAAAGCATGAAACAAAGTAAAACATGAAGTCTCCCATCTCAGATGCTGAGTACAGCACATGGTTATTGATGCAGCAAGCAGATGATTAAAGTCTGTGCACTCACTGTGCTAAGCAACGAAGTTTAATAGTGCATATCAAAGACCAGCTGGCATCAAAATGTTGCAGAAAAACAAACAAGCATCAGAGCAAGAAAGTGATCTATTTTGGTCCTCACTGAAGGGAAGAAAATATGCTTGTTGCTTGCACAGAAATGAGGAAGTTAAAAAAAAAAAAAGACTCCTGCATGTCTGGCTACATGTTTGATTAAAGCAAAGAACTATTCAGTATGAATACTGGCACAGCTGTAATGAATGCAGACAATTAACCAAACCCTGAGAACTAATCCTAATAAACAGAGACTAAGTCACCTGTATGACAAAAGATATCTAACCTATAGTTATTTCAGATAACTACTCATCAATAATTAGAACATTAATATCCAGCTGTCATTGATTATGTTTTATTTATTAGTCTTTGTCTTTGAGTACACTTCCCTCTAAACAGCATAAACTCCTATTTATTCATGCTACTTGGATACTCAAACACTACTGAGAAGTCTCTGAAACATCATACCACATTGTCACTCAAATCCCTCCTCTCTTGCAAATTTAGAGGGTAATTTTTATCTACAATTGTACCCTCCAACTGCTTAACAGATTTATTGTTACATTCCAATTCTGGCCTTATGATATGAAATAAAAATAGTAAAATACAAACTTGTTCAGAATCCAAACAAGTTTATTATGAGTTCTGAAACTATACAAGAATCTAAAGAACAAAAAGATCTGCAAAGTTCAGCTTCAAGAACTGTCTTTTTTTATACTCATGTATATGTGTGTTCAGAGGGTGTGAAGGAAGTATCAATGAACTTTTCTGGTTGTGCTATTTTAGTTAGCAGCATAAAAAGAAACCAAGCTTAGTATATTTAGAAGAATAAGAAGCTAAACTTTCGTAATTACAGCACTCTAAAAGTTTGTAGTTTACAGCCACTCTTTATTGTTCTCAAAGGCAAAATGGTACAGTCTTGTTATTACAACACAGTTGAGAATATCTAAAGGAAATATAAAGTTTAGTGTCAAGCTTAGTAGTAGTTTCTCACTGAAGACTCAACTTTAATCCAACATTTTTAAGTATATTAAATAACTATTAGATTAGAAAAGAAATCAGACTCACTCCTTTAGTTTCTCTGCAAATATATACTGGGTGAAGTCCTCCACTGATGGAACAAAATACATGTTATCTTGCACATTAATACCTTTCTCTTTGATATGCTCAGGGCTGTTAAATCTTATCACATAAAAAGGATGTGAAACAGGACCAAATATCTCAAATACCTGAAAGAAATAAAATTAAAATGTTTAAATATATTTTCAAAATGCAGCATCAAATAAAAGTTCCTTTCACACTTTTGTTATTGAATTTTGTTTCACAGTTTGTTTCCCCAACTACTGTTTGTTATAGTGTGGAAAAGTAAGTTCTCACATCCTTAGTAATCCTCCCTTTGGTCAATCTGTAATTTTCTGTGTCTGTTCCAAGTGTTACGAGACTCAAAAGCATAACTATCTCCTGAGATCATGTTTTTTTCAAAGTTCATCTTAACAAGACGCCTTTACATCAATTACCGCTTGTTCCCCAATTCCACTGAGAGCAGAGAATTTTGCCATGTTTTACAGAACATCTGCAATTCAGGCTAAGTTTGTTCCACTCGCATCTAGCATTCAAAGATATTTTAGTAGTAACCATCATGGCTGATGGCTTTCCTTCTACAGAAAACAGAAAATTCAATGCAACAACCCTCTCAGCAAACATTCTTCTCTGACCTTAAAGCAGAACAGCACAGCATAGAAGAAAACATTCCCCATTTTTCATAAAATTTCACTCTACCCTCTGCCTCTATCTGGCAGTAAAAGAGCACACAGCCTGCTCTTCCAAGACATCATACATCTGAAAGCAATTTCCCCCTCTCCACAAGCACTCTCAACAAACACTGGAAACTCACCAGATACTGTAATTCTGTAAGGATTTAATTAATTCCAGTTTAGGAATTCTTGAGATTAAAAAAAACAGATGAATACAGCAAGAGTCAAAGGCACAAAGAAAAACTATGTATCAAGGAAACATAATCTTTCATTTAGCCAACTTCAACTCTACTTTCTGGAGTGCTGAAGAATACTTCCAATTTTGTATCAGAATAACAAGTCTTTATTTTACACATACCTTTCCTGCTGCTTGCCGATCTTCTTTAAAAATTATGCTTTCCTCATTTACTGCAGGTAGACCTCTCAGTGATTCTATTATTACTAAAATGGAAAGAAAAAAATCAATTAGAACTTTATGTTTCAACAGCATGTAGTTAATTGCAGTAAAACTTAATAAACCACACCACTAACTTGTCTACTTATGTTTGTAGAGCTGCAACCAAATATTCTTGCACACATACAAAAGTACTTAGAATCACAAACCCCTTTTCCAATGATACATGAGTGATAATTCCTACATTGCTTACCAAATTACTGTTCTCTGGGGTAAAGAAAGAGGGTCCTAAGAATCAGACCAGAACACAAAAGCTATCTGGCAGTTCAGTCACAGTAGCAAGTGATGGTGTTGTTTATGTATGCACATACACAACCTGTTATACATCCTGCAATTTAATGCCATAGAAGTCTCACAGTACATTTGGGCCTAATGGTGATTAAACTTCTCTACCTGTAAAACAACAGAATGCTCAATTAAGCATTCTCAATGCCCATCCATCAGCAAATAAAGCCACTCAAGTACACAGTGTCGCTCAGATTCCAAGCTCAAGATCATTACTGCTAAAACAACTTTCAGCAATCAACATGTCACCAAACTAAAAGTTACTGCTACTATCGCAATCTGCAAAAACCTTAACATGCCAAACAAGTATATGACAATTCTACAGGCTTTATAGTTCACTGAATTTCAAAAGAACTTATGAAATCAATTTTTTTTGTGCCTACTTCTAAGATAAAGGATATAGTGAAAGCAGCCAATGTGCTGTTAAAACCTCATGAGAACTATACCTTAGCAAAAAAAAAAAAAACACAGACAAAAAACCTCAAGCATCCAAACAAAAAAACCCTAAAAAAGAAAAAACCAAAAACACACCAAAAACTCTCGGATAATGTTCTCAACTTGATTCACCACACATAGCGCCCAGCCTTCAGTGGGCTAAGGGAAATATATTCTGAAAATATGATACGCCAGTCTCATAAAACTTAGGAGAAACATTACCACCTCCAGCCTATGTGCCTTACAACTTCCCCTACCCCAATCCAGCCTAAATTATCAGCTTCTACGCTTTAGGGGCCCAAAGTACAGCCCCAGGGAAGCTTTCTCATATACACCAAAGCTGTTTACTTTCTAGGCCCCAACCCACACAGTGAATTTTTCTCTTCTCTTTAAGTACCTCGAAGCAAAATACAGCAGAAGTTTTGTTAAATTCTGATACACTGAGCAGAATTTCAAAGAAAGTATAGTCATTTTGCTTTTAACTACTGCACAGCAAGCATAAACCTGCACTGTTCTAGCCTCAAATTTACCTCACAGGATGAAATATCTAACTTACAAGAATCGCTCACTGCAGACTGATGAACTTGCAAGCTTGCTACAGAGAAAAATAGAGATTCTGAGGGACATCAAAGGGGCAGAAAATGAACACTGATTGTTGTGTCAGAATAGTATTTGTGGCTTCCAAATGAGAAAACAATTCCCCTCAGACTAGACAAAAACCTGGTACACAGAGGTATCAGTTTAGTTTGAAAATCAAAAAACAACCTCCAACTAGCTGGCATCCCTAACATGGCCACAAGTCAAATGAAACTGAGGCCTGTTTTCAGAAGAACTGAAAAGAAAGTAAAAATGTAGAGAAAGAGAAGTCATAAAGAAAGGTAGTAAAAGCAAGAAATTAATCACAGATGTCCTCGGGGTTTATGCCATCCATACAGTTTTATTTCATTATGATTAGTTGCTTGTTTACTAACTTTCAACAACAAATATTATTCAACACTTCAAACATTTACATTACATAAAGTAGGATGTAGCCTGAAGAATTCACCTACCAGTAAACTGGTATTTGAAAAGATTATACTCAAATTTAGAAATTTAGAATTAAGGATGGTTTTCAAAACTGCCATCTTTAAAACAGCTACTTTTATACCTTCACATTTTAGACCAAAAGTAAGAATAATAGCAAGCATGGCTCAACTTTTTTTAAAACTTGTTTTCAAACTACCATTTTAGCTGGAGACAGCCTTCCTCAAGTCCCCATAATTATCATTAAGCAAGAAAGGGCAAAGTAGAAAAGAACCAGATCACTACCTTCCACACCCTCCACCCAGCTTCCGGCAAATGAATGAAATTAAATCTAACTCCAATAAAATAATGCAAAGGAATTGCCTGTATTACCTGAAGTCTTTTAAATTATTAGCACAAGTTATTTGCTTTCTTTTGTACTACATTCAGCATAAATACTTTTAACTTCAAAATTGAACTTAATTTCTAATTTTTATTAAGCAAATTGCTTTGAAAGCAGTTCAAGCAGAATGGAACACTTGAAATAGCTTAAGTACAAACATACTGTGGATGTTTTAGTAATATGAGCTTCAGCAAAACTTTGATTTTTTTATTTATCAAATACTGAGGTCCTACACAGATCCGAAAAGATCCCTAAATCTCTGCGCCTGCAGTTAAGCTTACATCTATTCTGTATCTCAATCCCATTAAGCCTACCCTCCACCTATAAATCATGTTAGTCACACAATCCTCTGACTGCTGACATCAGCAGCTTTCATTTGCTCAAGTGCCAGAAGTGGGATGAATAAAGATTTAAATAAATAAACAAACAAATAAATAAATAAATGAACTTGCACTGCTGAAGAAACAAGTTTTTTCCTGTCCTCACAAATTAACAAGCAAGCACTTGGGACTGCATTGTACTGCATCTGAGCTTTCAGTTACACCGCTCCTATATAGACAGGGATAATTCAAAAATAGCACCTACAACTGGAAGATTTTCTTAAAATACTTCAAATACAATAATAGATGCCAGTATCAATATAAAAGCCATAACACACTGTAGAAAAAAGGGGGTTTAAATAAAAAATTAAACATGAAAGTCACATAGAAACACATACATAGTAGTCCTAGTATTATATAAGCCAAATAAAAGATAACTCAACACAAATGTCGTTTGCTAGTTCGAATTCCAATTCAGCAACCTGCTACCCCCAGAAATACAATGCTGCAGGACAAACACTTTGAAGGAACAGCTAAGAAAACAATTCATGCAGAAATATATAGAAATTATATTAACTAAAAACAAAGCAAACATATCTTGCCTACCTAGCTGCTCAATGATGCTGGAAACTGTCCCGAAGAGCTTCAGTTCAACATTATCTGGCAGAATTATTGATAAGTCTTCAACAGGAGGCAGTTCCTGCAAACATCAAGGCAATGTTTAGAATATAGTATCACACCAAGACACCACTTTGTCACTGCAGACATTTGAGTTTGGAAAAATCTCCTAGCATTTTGAAGACTTTATTTTTATAAAATCTAGTTTGATTTGCCTCTTTCAGAATCATCCTAAATGAACTCATCTTGGGGGACCACAACTTTTGAGGACACCTCTCCCTACAGAGACACTATTCTACATATTTTCATCACAACTACAGCAGAAGCCAGTTTTATTTAACTGGACAAAGCCACCAATTGACAGCCATTTCATCCAAGCTCAAGGTACAACACAATAACTAAACAATCCAAAATAAAAAAATAAGACCACTTGCAACATTCAATGCATGCTAGAAGAAAAATGTACACAGCAAGAAGTGGTATCGCATAAAATACACCCGATGTGTATCATCTGATTTAACAAAATGGTGTCTGCCCATTTATATAATGACTTGGATCATTATAGAGGATGTAAATATCACAACAACCTATACAAAGAAAATTGTTTTTAGCGGAAAGTTGCATTTAGTACAAGAGGATAACTAGAGATCAGAGAGAACACAAAAAGCCAAACTTCAGATACAAAAATGAGCACTACACAATATTCAAATTAAGCTCAAATTAATCCTCAAATATAAGGATCAAAATGTACTATCAAAGACTGATTAACACCGAGCTCATAATCTACCTCAAATTTACTCATAAACTAAGATTTCTATGTATACACTACGCTGCTGTGAATTCAGTCAGGACTTTATGAAACTTTTTAGTAAGGAAACTAGAGAAAGCATTATCTTCAACACCTTGTGAATTTTCAGAGCTCAAATCTTAGCACTGAACTGTACTTTTAAAGACCACAACCAGAAATAAAATCCCACACAAACAGAAGATTCTTATCCTGGTTTACCAACACTTGGCTTGATCATCTGCACTCTAGCAAAAGTGTTTGGCAAAGGCTTATAGAGCACACCTGCCTGTCCATGGAAAGTGGTTAATTAATTTCTGGATTTGCTTTGCTTGTGTGTGTGGCTTTTGCTTTACCTACTAAACTGTGTCTAGCTCAGTGTTGGAGTTTCTTTTCTCTTTAACTGTTCTGATTCTATCCCTATCTTGACACAGGAGGAATGACTTGAAATATAAACTTTTAGCTGGGTTAGCAGAAAAGGCTTTAAAAAATACCACATCGTACTTACTTCAATAGGCAACTCATCCTTTGTTCTAATAGAGTAAGATTTGTTATCCTTCTCGTTTTGATGATCATCTTCATCAGATGCTGGTGAAGATAAAGAGGAAGATGTAGTTGATGAACTATCTGAATCTGTATCACTGAATAAAAAACAAACATAGGAGTTACAATACTGCCTTCTCATAGTCACTGATCTTATAGAATTCAAACATTAGCATAATGCTGAGTGAAAGTTAAGAAAATACTTATTCCAAGCAATGCATCTTGCACAATGAAGGGGAAAAATTTCTGATTTTTGTAAATAAAAGGGATTAGTTTCATAATTCATGTCCTGTCCAAATCCCCCAGTACATATTCACACAGAGTTAATTCAATATTTCTCACTGTCATATGAGTAAGAAATATTTTTTGTCTTAGACTCTTTATATTTCAAGTAAAGAGTGGAGTAAAAAAAACAGTCCTTATTCATGTCAACACGATCATTTTAGCAAACGTCCAAGTTCATCAAGGACTGGTGGAAGAAACAAATATCGAGCAACTGATCCTGGTAATTGAAAAAACATAATACGAACCTCACACAAAAAATAAACTGAGACAAGCAAGCTTATGCAAAAGAGCCTTTCTTACCTGAAGACAAAAACCCACTCCCCTCTAGGTTCTTGTAATACCACACTCTCCTTCCCAAGTAAACAGATAGCTTTCTATTGTTGCTTTCTTTATGCCAACAAATGCTCATAGCAATGACCAGAAATAAAAGCACCTCTACAAATAAACGTTTTGAAAAAGTCAAGTATGGACTTCTTGGGACGACATCAATACAGCAGAAAGACAAAAAAAAAGACAGATCAGTGGAGGGAGTTAAAAACAAAACAAAAAAAAAGACTGAGATAGATACAGACAGATAACTAAGCTGAAGTTGTCAAAATTTCATATTTAGTGCTCATCAGCACAACAAATTTTGGAAGTAAAAAACACTAGACACAGGTGAAGCTCCTGGAAGTGAGGAATTTCATTCTCCATCACTTCTTGATATTCAAGGAAAACTTTGAAGCAACGAAAGTATTTCTGAAGTCAAACTTTATGCAATTAACTGTTAATGAAGCTTTGTATCTTTAAGAGGAGATTCTTAGACTTTATTTCAGCCTTCTGTAGTCAAAAGAGGAACATGCCCATCTTGCTGCGCCGGCTCAGTAAGAAATCACAGAACTTACTGCAATAACCAAAGCGTGCAGACTTCTAACACGGCAACAGAACCCACATTTAACCAGTTACCTTTCACCAACTACACTGCATATCAAAGCACAGATGCAGCAATTAGAAGACGAACTCCCTTATTTAAAAAAAAAAAAAAAAGTAACAGATTGAGAATGAGCTTTTCCTCTGAGATGCCAACATCAGAGCACGCGGTAGGGCGTGCACACTCCACCTTGAGTCCCACATTCAGGTTTTTCAGCAGTAACCCAGCGGGTGTCCTGCCCCAAGGGCCGCAGGTGCGCTCTCCGAGGAGCACGTCCAGCCGGTGGGGTGGCCCAAGGAGCACGGTGGGGTGACCCAACCAACCCGCTCTCCAGGCCGCAAGCACCAACCTCATGTTATCATTAAATCCTGCAACCTTACAGGCACTGCTTCGGAAGCCTAATTTAACAGACTCCTAGCGAAATGTGACTGGAAATTCCATCTTTGATGGGACGCAGAAAGCTCCAGGGGCTGAAACAGCGGGGCGGGGGAAGGTGGCGGGCAGACACACCGGGCTCTCGGGCGCTCAGCCACAGCGCCAGCGGCCCCGGCCGCCGCCCGGGGCTGAACTCACCTGTCCGAGTCCGACGACAGCACGACCGTAGCGAGCCCGCCGGGCCACGCGGGCGGCGGCGAGCGGCGCGGCCCTGCGGCTGGGGGCGGNGAAAGCAAAACAAAAAAATAATTAAAAGCTGTATAATAGCGGATTACTATACTAATAGTAATTTGTAGTAGTCTGACGTAGTGACCCCATAATGACAGTGATTGTATAATAATGCCAAGCTCTCCAAAACCGAACCACATCCTTCACCAAAACATAAATGTCTACTTGTGTTCTGGGTTCGCCATAAATACTTCTGGTCTTGGAGTGTGAAGGATTTTTTGTGTCCATCTGGGACAAATGGGTGGGGTTGGGGGAAGGACTCCTGGCATCCCAGGATCTGGCACAAGTGGTGTTCCTGACTCACAGGAGAGAAGAAACTCAAGTTCCTCCTGACCACCCTCTGTTTGACTGGTGTCACACAGATAAAGCCCTTCCTCACGACGGTAACATAGCAGGAAAAGCTCCATGTTTTCTCTTTAACATAGTTTATCCGTGGGAGATCCCAAAAGATGAGCCGAAGACACACCGCATCAGGAGGTCACTGTTACGGTGACAAGGCCCTTTAAGCCAGCCTCCAAAGTGCAGTCTGACATCTGTGCTCCTGGGCCAACACTGTGTGCTCCTGGCCACATCACACTGTCCTTTGGACAGGATTCCAAATGCACTTCATTACCAGGCAACAAAGTACAGTATAGGCAGGCCTCAGGAGGATCGATAGATAAAAATAGATAAATACTTGAAAAAGTTACATGTGATAATACTGAAAGTGCCAAAGAGGACTGGGACTTGAATATCTGATGAGAGCAGAGAATGATATGTTTTCCATGTAATAAATAACCTTCCCTTCCAGCTCTGAGACAACTGTGTGCCCCACAGCTCAAATAGCACACAAACATTTCATTCTTGTCCAGAATGTCCAGACTACACTGAACACACCGTCACAAGAGTGTTTCCCTAGTACCCCACACAGGCTGAAGGAAGCATCTGAAGGCAGAAGATTCATTCTCTAGTAGTTCCACTCTTCATTATGATACAGCAGATGCAAGAAGCAGAATTTTATTTGGCAGGAAAATCATACTTTTCCAAATTTGTATATAATTTAATTCATCAGTACTTTTTTCATCTGTCTACAATTGTGTATAGGTCAAGCAGAACAGGTACATTATGGGCATTTGTTAGGTTTTGCACTGTCATAAGTGAGGAGCTGTATGTGTAAGCAGCAGCAGTAAACTCTCACTGCACAATTACTCAGAACACCTAGGGCAGGAATCATCTCCACCTTCAGTGGCAGCATTGGGATCCTGAAATGAGTGTACGTGGGAAGCATGTTCTGAATACCACTGACCTGTACTGCAAGCTCTTTAACAAAAGAGATCTTTAGAAAATCATGAAATTAAATGTCAACAACAATTAGTTGTCAATTGCTTGGAGATTAAATATTGAACAATTATAAAAATGGTTTCTGTTGAATCTCACTGGCAAATATATTTTAATCCCTAAGGAAGTGACAGAAATTAAATATATTCCAATTAAACAGTGAATAGAGGCAGAGTCCTGCTGAAATCCAATTCTGCAAAAACAGATTCTGCAAAATCAGGTTTCATTTTAAAACTAGGCAAGGACAGTTAAATATTAGTCTGAGGGTTTTTTATAATTTATGAATTTGTTTTGTCAGGTTTATCTGAAATGGGCTATAATACAAGGTCTGTGAGCTCATGTGAAAAAGTTGATCAGTGTGACTGGAAGGGAAGAGTTTCCCCAAAGCAGACAAAGTCCTTGTGTCAGCCAAATCCTTTGCTAACAAAAGGTAAAATAATTGCTGCCGTAATGTAGGATGGAATTAGTTGAATGAAAATTAATTTTATTTGCTAAACACACATCTCTTATAAATGTAAAAAGATATTCAGATCTCTATGTTGCATTTATATAAGTAAATTCTTCAACTGTCTTATGAACCATGTCTTTCCTGCTTTTTAAAGTATTTTTGTAAGTCTTTTATAGCTTTACTCTGGCACATAGATTGTGTTATGACAGTTTCCTCTGTGTTTGTGCAGAACTGGCAGCATTTTTCAAATAAAAAAGGTACTTTATTTCATCTGAATCCTGCAGCTCAGCCCTTAACGTGTAAGATAGCACTGCTCTTAGAATGAGGATATTGAAAGGCTTGATGCAGAGTAAACACCGTCATCCACTCAGCCAGGGCATGCAGTAAATAATCTGCAATGTAACAGCATGAGCACAGAGATGTTCCTAGGAAAAGAAACATTTCAGAGATGAACGCTTGAATCACAGCAGTTCCAACGCATGTTTTCAAGGTCTGAGCAGTTAAGAAATGTCACTGCTGGGACTGGAATCTGACGTCATCTGTCAAGGCTGGGATAAAAGGTATTGTAAGCCCTGTTTTCTGCCTCCAAGTCTTTGATGAAGCCCTCTGGAGGTGTTGTTTCCTCCATGTATTTCTTCATCCTTGCTGGTAAGACAGGTGTGCATAATTCTTCCCATCGCACTTTTAAAGCTAAAGTGATGGCACTCAAACTATTATTACAGTGTTTTACTGAATTTCTTTGGCTGCAATAAAGGAGTCTGTTGAAAAACATTGTTTCATCATGATACCTCTCCTGGACTTGAATATGGAAAATAGGTTGGAGATTTCAGTGTGCTGCTTATAATCTTCGGAGGAAAAGGCACAAGTAAGAGAGGAAGTCATGTTTCTTTATATATTTTAAATAGGAAAGCAAACACTATTCACAGTGACATTTATCATTTATATGTTTTATGCTTCCATATTCTAATGACTATAGACAGTGATACCGCTATATCACTGTACTATAGGCAGTGTAAGCAGTTGGTGTGCCAGTTGATATAATATTTTTTGGTAGCAGTAAAACTTCCAATGCTGTCTCTCACAGGATCCCTCTGGACAAAATGGCCAGCACACACCTGGATAAACATGTCATACAAAGGGTAAGCAACTGGCTCCTGAGTTGGGTGCAATGGTTCACAGTGAATGGGGTGACATCAGACTGGTGATTTGTCACTGAAGGAGTTCTGCAGAGTTCCATGTAGAGTCAGTGGTCTTCAATGTCAGCATAAACAACTTGGGCACAGGCCTCTAAGGTATAGTAGACTTGCCCACGATACTAAAATGGGAGGAGAAACCCTCAGAGTCAGAGAGGTCCTGCAGAGAGACACAGACAAATCAGAGGGCTGGGCAATCATCAACTGTATGGAGTCTAAGAAACACAAGTGTTGGATTCTGCACCTGGGATGGGAAAACCCTCTATGTATGTACGAACTGGGGAACAAGAGGCTGGAGAGTGGCACCATGGAAGGGGATCTGGTGCTCTGAGTCAATGGCAAGTTGAACATGTGTCAGCAGTGCCCTGGCAGCCACGAGGGCCAAGCATGTCCTGGGGTGCATCAGGCACAGCAGCGCCGGCTGGGCAAGGGAGGGGATTGTCCTGCTCTGCTCTGCTGTGGTCTGCCCTGCACTGGGGCAGCCTCACCTCGAGTGCTGGGGGCAGTTTTGGGCACCGCAATATAAGAAGGATATAAAGCGACTGGAGAGCATCCAAAGGAGGGCAGCAAAGATGGTGAAGGATCTGGAGGTGAAGCTATGTGAGGAGCAGCTGAGGTCACTTGGTCTGTTCATCGTGGAGGAGACTGAGGGGATACCTCATCATGGTCTACAGCTTCCTCACAAGCAGAAGGCAGAGGGGCAGGTACTGATCTCTCCTCTCTGGTGATCAGTGACAGGACCCAAGGCAATGCCATGAAGCTGTCTCAGGAAAGGTTTAGGTTGGATATTAGGAAGAGGTTCCTCACCCAGGAGGTGGTTGGCACTGGAACAGGCTCCCCAGGGAAGTGGTCACAGCACCAGCCTGGCAGAGTTCAAGAAGCATTTAGACAATGGTCTTGGGCACGTGTGTGACGCTTGGTGCTGCCCTGTGCATGGCCAGGAGCTGGATTCAATGATCTTTGTGGGTTCCTTCCAACTCAGGTTGTTTTGTGATTCTGCAATATTCAAGTGGTATAGAGGAGGAAAGGGAGTTGTACCACCACAATAGAGAAAACATGAGCTTAAATTTGCAACAGTTTTGAAGCTCTTGCTCCTATCCCAGAGTCTTTTTTTCATTCTTCGACTGAACTATTGGAAGCTAAGGTATTCCTGGTCAGGAGAAGTGGCAGGGAAAGGAAATCAGATCAACAGAATTTTCTGTATCCCTATCGCTAGTCATATTTCATTCCACCCAGATGAATCAGTATTGTAGCTTGCACAGCTGAGATATCTAGTACAGAAACGAGATTCAAATAGCTACAGTACAGAATGTTGTACTCACTTCAAAGCTTAAAATTATTGTACAGAAGTAAATTACACTAATTTCTTAGTTCTTTCTTCATATAAAGAGTTGGGCAGTTTATAACTAGATGAAAAGAAAAAATATGACTTCTAAGGAATTTTTTTTCCAAAAATACTTTCTTAAATATGGAAAAAATGTACAATTTTGTTTACCATATTCATATTTTACTTTATTTTTCCAAATATAGCCAGTAATCTTCCCATGACAGAGCTGCCCACAGCCAATTTCAACAGTAGCATTCCAAATCCCTTCACAGAACAATGGACAGGTTCACCTCCAGTTATTCTAAGAGTTTGTACAGTTCATTTATCAATGAAGTCTATTTATCTGTGGAATCTATTGCATTCTTTTTCTAGTTGATTTTAGTCAATATTTTGAATTATACCAACATAACCATAATTTGATTAGTTACAAAACGAACTGGATCCAAGCTGCATCTATAAATGTGATTTATTCTGGTATGTATAAACAGCTCAGAAATTTCAACTGTCTGCATAGCTGAAGTCAGTGTATATTGGAGTTCGTAGGGACTCACATTTGGAGAGAGTAACTCAAGTAAAATTGAGTGTGGCTTCCCTGTAATGACCTCTACACAAGAAATAGAAGAAGTTTTAGTGAACTGGGTTTTTGTCTGACTATCATGGTTCAGGCATGTCTTCCACTACCCTGGGTGAAGTTTCTGTAGCTCTCAGAGGACTTTCCCAACTGTCCAGAGCCAGGAAGACCTCTCTTTCTGTCCTGTCATATGCTCTCAGCCAATCCATCTCATCTTGTCTGCACAGCCTGGCATTCTTTCCATGCTTGCAATAATGTTTTGGGTAGACAGGCAGGCCAATATATGACAGGCATTAACCACGAAATCGGTGAACAAATTAAAGATTGTAATTTTTAATCCACTGATGTCATAATTGAATCTAAAATATTTCTCACTTTATTGTGATATTTTGCTGTAGATTTCTGCACACTTCACACACTGGACTGTGTTTCTTACATTGTATTTGGATAACTTCTATGCAGCATAAACTGGCACTGCCAGCAAAACAGATGGTTTTACCTTTTCTCCAGTTCTCATTTTCTGTCTGTTCCATTGTGCCAGCATTTCTGTCCTTGCAGACATGAGTAAAACTGAAAGTTTTACCTCCTCATACTCATGAGGAGGAATTAGTTGGTTTGTGTTGGATTTTTTTTTCTGAAAGATAAGTGTTAAGAAACAGGATAACAGAAGGAGTATGAAAAATTCTTAAAAGCCCCTTTGAAACAAAAACTGGTTTGCATGGGAAACCATAAACAGGCACTTCTTTGGAGTTTGAAGAAAGCAGTCTAGCATAGGATAAGAAGATACATGAGATCAGCAGGTGAGAAAGTTGCCTATCTAGACTCGTTGAATGGCTTTTGGGAAATCATAATGTTCTCAAGAATTTTATGCATGCTCATTTGGCCTTCATATTTCATTTGGTACTCAGGGAGTTCCTTCCACAAAATATACTGGTTTAATCTTTCCATTGCATTCAGACTGAACCACAGAAAATCAATTAAGCTTTTGGCTTAATTATAATTCTCTGTACTCTTAAAAAATCAAATTAACAAAAAAGTCCCCAACAGCTAAAACTTAACAAAAAAGATATTTCAGGAAATGCAAGCATGTCTTCCTAGCAAAAATGACTACTGAAAGCACATTGCCTTGGTGCTCAACTCTTGTTACTATTCATCATGCTGTCCCTCATGAGAGCTGCAAGACAGTTCAAACCTAGAAAGTAATACTGTGTCTGGAGAAAGCGGTAATTTTGAAAATCCATCTGATTAAATACTATCTTATTCTTGAGAGAAATTACAGTGCCTATTAGCTCAGTGTCTTCAGACGAAACAGAAATTCTTGTAGATGGAATCTTCTCATAACATCACCAATAAGGCACAAACACAGCTGAGATCACTTACTCAGTGGTTATTCTGAAAGTAGTCATCAGAAAAAGCAAGAACATTTCACATCACATACACAAGTTGTACCCAAAGTGCCAAAATGGTCTAAAGAAAGTGGAAAGAGAAACAAAAATGAATATATAATGCACAGGGCTTTCCTAAATTCTTTGCCTCTGCTTTTCCTCCTACATTTCGGTTTCCCATTCAGGGAATTAGTGTTTCGTGTTGCCCCTACATCTGTCCCAGGAGCTCATATCATGCCATGTTTTCCCTTCCCTTCCCGCNCATCCCTCCTTTTTTGTAGTAATTTGTTGCTGTTGATAGGCTCTTTGAGAACCAAGGGACACAATCCTGGAAGAGATGTGGCTCATTATATTCAGTCTCCTGCAATCTCGGACCATCATGTGAATCATGGTTGGTCCAAAGGACTAGAAAAACATCCACTCTCCACATCACAAAATGGAAAAATATTTCTTTTTGTTTGATGAACTGTGCAATAAGATGAAAAGCAATGCTACTACAGTGCCTCAGAAAAAAAGTGAAACAGACATTGTGAAATGATCAAAACGTTTCTCCCTGTAGCACTGAGTAGCCATTTGTTACAGAAATTACCTCAGTTTTGACCAGGCAATGGGAGAGGTACCGTGCAAATGGGATCAACAGTGCCAGTATTGAGTTCCCACTTCTTTAAGCTGGTGAAAAGTAATCCATATTGGTATTGTGATTATTATTTTCATCCTGAACCATGATTCCAGAAACTTTATGAGAGCTTCTGAATTCAGATCTCTGGTTTATTTGCTGATTAGTTTTTAAAAGTGAATTTTGAATATGTGGAACAGCTGATGTGCTTAATCTGCTTGTGATACTTCTCAGCTCAAATGAGAGTGGACATATATGGACACAGACAAACTTTATATGAAAACTTTGTTTTATCTATTGTCACAAGAGATCTGGAAAGCAATAAGGTGGCAAAATTTGCTCACCTTTACACAAATAACAGCAGTAAACATATGTGTGAGTGTGAAGAATTTCAGATGAATATTGGAAGATTGAGTGGTTGGGTGATAGAAGGCAGGAAAAGTTCAGAAACAAAATTTACAAAATCAAACATATGAGACAAAACAGTCCTAACTTTACAGATACTAAAATAGATTCTTAGATGTTACTACAAATCTTAAAAACACCTTAAAATTTTGATAAATAAGTCTATGAAAACTTTAGCTGAGCACTCTGTAAGAATCCAAAAAAAAATAAAAAAAGGAAAAAGGGGAACAAGAGGACAGGATGAGAAAGAAAAGAGAAAAAAATAAACAGAGAACAAAACAGAAAAAATATTGTGCTGCAGAATGAATTGACTGTGCCTCTGTATCTTGAATACCATACACAATTCCTTATGTCAGAATGGATACAGTAGAACTTTTAACAAATGTAGGGAAGATGCTGTACTAAACAGCCAGCCTTCCTCAGTCTGCAAAAAGATCCAGATATACTGTCAGAGAGATTTATGAGGAATATGAATAAGAAACAGCGCTTGGCAATAACAAGAGTCTTAAAACAATGACATTAAAACCTTCATGTGACAGGTCAAAATAAAAAAAAAACCCAAAAGAAGAAAGATGGTCCTTCACACAACATATAAGATTGAGCTATGGGACTTCTCCCCACAGCATGTTTTGGATACCAGAAGTTTTTAATAATTATAAAGATAACATGTCTGCCTGCAGAAAATCCCTGGCCCACAGATTGCTGCAGATTGAGAGCACCTACGCTAGCTTTATTAATTATGCTTTTCTTTCAGATGTCATCTTTTGCTGCAGACAGGACATTCATCTGGATGCATCTTTGGTCTAAACAGAGATGGTTTTGTGTTCTCTCAGAGCAGTAGTTCCTGATTCCTGTGAGACATCCTTACATACAGGACTCCTGAAGCAATGGCTACCGCACAGGAACTCTCTTCCTGATCTGCTTGGGTTCACTAAGTCACATGCAGAAGGGATGCTCTGAGTTATTGCACACACTGAGACTTCTCAGTCAGCTTTTTAATATGTGCACAATTGGCTTGACATTGCCTAAGAGACAGATGTGACTGCACTCTTTTATATGTGCAGACTTTTCCTGAGAGACCTTCAGGAGTCTTATCCGACAATAAAAATAAATTGATCCTTTTAAGAAATGGTTTACTTTTCCTAGTCAAAAGGCTAATTTCAATGACAGTATGGCACTTAAAGCACAAAACAATTTTATTGAAAAAAGGAATATAGAATTTGCATTCCCTGTTGTATTTTAATGATGATAATTAGTGGATGATTCTGACAAAAAAAATAAATAGCGTGCTACAAGATACATCATCCTGTACCTTCAGACTGAATTTCAATTTATTTCAAGAATTATTATATATCCTTTAATAAATAATATTTTTTTTGTTATTATTGCTTAGATTAAATTATCTCAAAATACCCCTTCTCAGTCGATATCTGAGGTTTGCTTTCTGAATTTTGGACCTATGCCATAGAAAAATTGGTTTTGCTGTTAAAAATTGATTCAGAGAAAACTGGAGTATTGGTTGCTTTATTGATTAAGCTAAGAGAAAAGGTCATATGCTGCAGAAGTAGCAACTGAATAGATTTATCCTCATTTACCATGCAATAAGTCTACAGCTGGAAGGTTAGGACATCACTTTTTTCTTCAGATTCTGTTTTTGATCAAGCTGCTATTCTGAATGTAGAGGTTTTAGGACTTTGTCTTCCACATGGATGTCAGTACTATCATTACCTTATTTCATGGATAAAACCCTCTGTATGAGCTGACATACCTCCATCAGAAACAGTTCTGGGGGAGTGTGGAAAAGGAAGCAAAGCTTCACTAGAAGTTCAGTCCCTCCCACTCAAATGTAATGTGTTCACTGCAAAAAAATGTGTACTGCCCCTGAGATCATCCTGTGACAGATGTTAGAAACCAGACCACTTTGCTTTGCCCTGTTTTATTTGGGGGCAAGAAGAAAAAGAAGTGAGGGAAAAGATGATCCAAAAGCAGAGTGTTATAAGAAACAAAAGAGGTTGGAATAGAAAAAGAAAATATTAGCAAAAAAAAATTAGAGAGACAGGATATATGATTTCAAACCCTGTGATTAACTTCTTCATAAATCATAAGAGCTTAATTGCACCAGGGAGAAAGACTTATTTCAGCTTGTGGCCAGAAAGTGACACTCTAGAACTTTAAACAATCATGGACTTTTCTGGTAGAAGAAAAGACTGCATTTGCCTACCTGGATAGCACAATTGATATAAATATCAATTACATATCATATGTAGAGATAATAAATATACCATATTATACATATTATGTATAGTCATAAATAAATATCAAGAAAGGAAATTTATTCTACAGACGCTCAGTTGTTTTCCAGTCATCTGAGTCTGCCTCTTTATTGCGAATTATTTCGTTCCTTATTCCTACAAAGCTGAATACACCAAATACATGGACATATACAAAAGAAAGGCAGCTGTGTGTCCCTGCTCTTTAGCCTTCTTAGGTAACCCTTCTGTTTGCTCAGTGTCAGAGTAGAAGAAGGATTTTCAGTTGCAGATGAAAAGGAAGAGAAACTTCAGAATAGGAAGTTGATAAATGAAGCCATATCCTCACTTGTTTCCTTGTATCTTCTACCTGAAATGATTGTGATAAAGGAAAGAGTGAAAGGGCAGTTATTGCCATAGAGAAAAACATTGGACCTGGGATGCTAGAACACAGAACAGCAGAACAAGACATTGCCCATGGTAACAAGGGGAAAACCTTGCTACTGGTAAAGGCTGAAAGAGAAGCAGAAATTGTCAAAGAGAAAGGAATTTAGACTGTGACATTATGATGTATGTCCAATGACATATGAAACCCCAATTTGTGGACAAACTAACTTTAAGCTACCTAATAAACTGTTTGGGAAAAGATAATATACAACAGCAGAAGGGAGAGATATGAGAGTATTTAGGGAGGTAATGATAAAGTAGCAGAATATTTTTTAGTGGTTCACATAGCCATAGTAGTGACAATTTTTAAAAATCAAAGCTACCCACAAGACAGTAAATTTAACTAAGAAGATAAAGCAGAAATTTCACAACTAGACTGTTTCAGTGCTTATTTATTCTTTTTTAATCTTATTGAATTCTATTTCTATATTTCAGATATATTATAGATTTTTATTTTAGTCATAGCAACTTGTTCATAAACAAGGAAATCAAACACAAAGGTGCTTGGAAAGACAATTGCTAAACCAAAAAGCATCCTCTTTCTTTGCTTTACTACTTTATTTTACATTCATGTAATCTTCCCTCAATTCCTTCTTTGTCATCTGTTATTACACAACATAGTAAAATTACTCTGTGATTCGTCTTTGTTTGTCTATTTAAATTATACATTTACCAAACAGTATATCTGGGGCCTGGTGTCCTTTGTGATGCTGACCAGGATCATTCAAAATATTAACAAAATACCATGTTGCAAAAGAGTTTTTTTAGATAATGCAGTGATTACTCTGCTAGATATTCCTAGATGCTTCATAATTATAAGAATACCAAAAATAGAAATATCTAGGTGTTTTTGTTAGGCAGTTTTTTGTTCTGCAAAAAGCATATTGTGATGCTAGTCATGAATCCAAAATAAAGACTATATCAAATAGCGTACAATAGTATCAGTGAATTCAAAACCAGAAATTTGGCATTTCATCAAATTGCTGGTAACTCCAGATGGTACAGTCCTCTCTGAAGCATGTTCAGAAGACAAGTCTACCAATTACAGTTATTTGTTCTCATTAAAATATTTTCACAGAAAAAGTGTTTAATTTTGTGATCTCCATTTAGTTTAAATATATCCTAGATGAATTTTTACCAGCTATGCACCTTCTGAAGATTTATTTATATATTAATATCCTTTTCATATTTTTCTAATACTGTATTTCCTGTTTGAGAAATGCAAAAGCTTGCTGAAAAATCTTCTCAGTGTCCATTGAATCAAAATATACACTTCAGTCACATATTCACTGCCATTCAGCTGAAAATAGAAGGCCAAGTATTAAGGAAGTTAGCAAGAAGTTCCTAGTCTGCTTACAGCCCAGCATGGAGTTTTCAATCAGTTGTGGACTGGAGATTCAATTATCTCCTGACCACTTACCTGAACAGGAGACCCAAATCCTTCTAGATGTGCTACACTGGCATGAGGGGATTCATTGGTCCTAATGGCTGATCTGTTTTTCAACAGAAAACTCATACTTAGGCTAAGCATAAATACTAGGAATTGCCACAGAAACTGATCAGTGAAATGTTATATTCACTGATATCTATGGCAGTTTTTCTGTGTGTTACAGTAAGAAAACTCACCTGTTTTGCTTCTGTCTGTGTCAGTTCAATATTCCTCGATGCTATGTCACAGAAAATGGGTTAGACCAAGAACATTAGTATCTACTTCTAATATTTTACATTCTGAGGGCTCAAAGAATGCAATCAGCATCTTGACCTCCATAAATAAGATTCTTGATCTATTTGCCATCAGAAGGGTTGATATGCATCAAAGGCACTTGCTGAACCCCATACCTCTTTTTTTATCTTTCAGGAGTGTGAGAGACTGAAATGGTTAATGGTTCAAACATTGTTAAAATCACTAAAGGGCTTTGCCCACTGTAGGAAACTGTGCAGAAAAACAACTGCTCTTCTGTGACCACTGAAGTCACCTCCTTCCCCCTGAATATGCCTCCTGACACAGAAACTTGAGATAAGATATTGTCCAGTTATCTCAGGTCTAAGGAGAAGTAAATAAAGCTGAGGGAGAAGAGTGTAGCCACAAGGAAAGCCAAACCTAGCAACTGTGCTAAAAATCATTTCTGGCTGAGTCCAGCTGTGGCTGGCCATAGCCCAGAGACTCATTTGCTGGGGCGAGGTTTGCATGCTTGTCTCCCCAAATGAGGAGGAGAAGAGTTTTTGGGTGTGTGGTGCTGAAACCTCTGGTCTGCATAAGACAGAGGGGGTGAACACCCATCACTGATGGCTACAGGCCAGATAAGGAGCAGACCCTGCAGAGGATCTTCCCTTACACAAACTCAGTTGGCGCAGTTGGAAAACTCCCGGGCCTCAGGAAGGTCGCGTTCACACAGGACAGTCACATAAGAGGCAGCTGTCTTGTCTTCCAAAGGGTCATAAACTATCAAAGACCCCCCTAAGTTCCCCCCAGACTCATTTCTGAGGCTTTCCAGAAGAGGACTGCACATGATCCACAGAGTCTATTGCAAAAGACAGTGTAAAACTCCCCTTGCATGGAAGGTGCGTCAGGGTTCCCACATATACCTGAACCTATGTGAATCCACTGAACTCTGTGGTTTGAGGGACGCCCCCCACTGAGGAGACCAGAAGAAGAGGACCAACAGGACACCACTGGGTCTCAGGGGTGATGACTGTCTCTCATTCTCTTTATCTCCACCCCTCTCTCTTTTCTATTTCTTTCTATCTCTCTCTCTACCTCATATTTACTGTCGAGTTTGACATATGGAGTCATTTGCACCTTAATTCTGGCAGAGGCATCTCTCTAATAATCATAATAATCAGGTCATAACAAGGAGTTTGCTATTTCATAATAGAAAGTGGGTTTTGTTGGTTTGGGTTTTCGTTACTCTACGGGCCTATTTTCTTGCAGAGTGTGGGTCAAGTTTCTTGAGTGGAACAGTTTCCTCCAGTGCTTCTCAGAATTTGTTCCAATTTTCTACATATAATTGACTTCAGGTCAGCCATGACCACTCAGTGGGTGAGCTGGCAATTTGCAACAGTCCTGAGGCTTTTTACTGAGGATGCAGACAAGTTTTAGAGTTAACCTTACTGGCCACTATAGACTCTTGGCTGTGTTTTATTCAGATGTTCCAATATGCCTCTGAGGTACAACAGCGCAGGGTGTGCAGAGGTACCTTGACAGGCATCCATTTTGCAGTGCCACAGACAGAATTGCTTAATATTCGAGTATTCAAAATTCAGTACGTCCACAATACCCCTTTGTGTGAGGTTTCCAAGGGGGACGGAGGAGGTATTTGGGTAAAATGTGCTGGATTGTAGGACAAAGTGCCAAGTCACCTCAGAGGCAGAGAGCACTCAGGTACCTTGGGAGTGCTGAGATACTTCAGGTGGGCGGGACAGGCTGCACTGTCTCTGGGGGGAGCAGGGGCTGTTCTACGGGAAAAACTGAGGCCCTTAGGAGGGTCTGGGAGAGAAGTGTGAGACTCCACTGAAGAATTTATGTGGGAAAGGCAAGTAGTGATCATGGAGGTCTTGAGTGAGGTTTGTCACGGGTTTCCTGCAGAACGAGCACAGCATGGAGGGGGCAAGACAACCCAGTACGAGCTGGGTGGTGGCGATTTTCAGCAGGAAACACTGAGGTACGTCAGGGTGACTGACCATTTTTTAGGGGAAAAACTGAGATGTCTCAGAGGGAACACTGGACATTCCTGAGGGCAGAGGACATACAGATATTTTTAGGGGGCATGGGTAGGAAATGCTGAGGTACCTCAAGGTGATAGCAAAATTTAGGAGTGAGGCAAGCATCCCCAAATACCCGAAGGAACAATGCAGGATCTAGTTAGAGGTGCTAATATGACTCAGAAAGAAGAATGAGTAGTTTTGGCTAGTAAAACCTGAGTTGATTCATGGGAGAGGTTATGAAGTCTCAGAGTGGATGCATCGAAGTTCATCTGAGGGACAGCAGAATGTTCTGTTGGGAAATGCTGAGGTATCCCAGATGTGATAGTTTGAGGATTTCAGAAGCAAAAAGAGGTTTACCCTCATATGGGCATTGAAGGGTTTCAGTTAGGTGGGTAGAAGTACTTTAGAAGTGGTAACAGTAGAGTTTAGGTGGAAAAGGACAGGATTCCTAAACAGCAGGAGACTTGAGGAGGGAAAGACTAAGGAAAACTAGCATTGGCTTTGTGGAAAAATGTTGAGCTGCCTGAGATTACATATACAGTAGCAGCCAGCAAGAAAGAAGTCTGATTTGGGAAGCAGTATGCTAGCTCTTAAAAAAAAAAAAACAAGTAGGCTAACACATAGTACTGAGATGCAGCTGAGTTCCCAGAATGGCCACTGTGGCAAGGAGAGTTAGATTTTACTGGGAAATTGAAAGTGTTCTGAAAAAAATCTAAAAGGGTCTTCAAAAAGACTCATTTCATCCTCAGGGGTTCCACACGGAAAGCAGACTGACTCACTACAGGAGGACCAGAGAAAGGTACAACTGAGAATGAGTTAGAGATTAGGTGGGAAAAGCTGAGATAAGAACAAGCTGGAGAGTGGAGTGAGTTTTTCCACACAATACTAAGTGAGAAAACAATCTTGTGCAACAATATGCTGAAGTAGAAGCAAAGAATAACTATTTTAGTAGGAAATACTTGAAAACCCTCTTTGCTTTAGGAATTATTTTTGCTCTACATGAAAAGCTGCCATACAAGTTGATGGAGAGTCATGAATGCAGGTTTGGAGCAGGTTATAAAAAAATTCAATGACAGTCACACAGTCTTTGTGATGTGGATTTTTACATTTTAAACAATTTTTTAAACAGGAAATGTTACTGGAATAAGGCATATAATGCATGTGATAGCTAAATAATCTATATCTTAATGGAACTATAAAAAAAAATTGGATGGGGGAAAAAATTATATAGGGAAACACCCTGAAAGCATCTGCACAGAGGTGCTTCTTCTGCCTGTCCCTGTTTACCTGTCCCTTTCATGCCCTAAAACATATGTCTACAGTCTCAGCCAAGTTAAAAGACTGCTGACCTGTGCTGTATCTCTTCCCCCAGCAGCAGGAGGCACTGCCAAGACAGGGGGTGCAGGAAGCAGGGGAGGGAAGGCACAGGCTGTGGAGAAGCACAAAGAAGAACAATGACTGGCAAGACTGAGGCAAGAGTGAGGGAAGAAGGAGGAAAGAGAGGAGAAGGGCAGAAGAAGAGAGGGGCTCTGGGCATAGGGCTTCTCCCATATGAGCATCCCCATGGAGGGGCCTATTGGTCATCACTCTTGCTCAGAGCTGGGGGATCTCCTGTGAACAAGGTGAGGTCTGAGGTTTGGGGCCATTTTCCACATTGCTCCTTTGGCAGTGTGGGGAGAGTGAGGGCTCTGTAAGGAGGGTGAGAGTCCCTCGCCTCTCCCTTGAGGGGGAACCTGAGCTCACCCCAAGCGCTTGCTCCTGTAGAGAAGAGCACTGTTCTCAGAGAAGAGCAAGAGACCCATCAGCTCTCTGCCAGCTGCCCCCATACCCAGTATGACAAGCCCATAATCAGGACTTATTTTAGCAGTGGCCTCTTGAGATAACACATTGAAAACTCTGACCTCCGTCAGCCTGTCTGGGAGGCTTGGGCCTATGTCTCTGTCTGCCCAGGTTGGTCTGTCTCTTCTGGAATTCCCTTTCTTGTTTGTACTTGTGAGTGGAGTGAGCCTGTGGTGTGACTGTGGGTCTTTTGTTTGATTTTTTAAAATAAAATCACTGTGGTATAGATTATTTGGGTTTCCCAGGCCTGGAATGCAAACCGCATGTGTGCCTGCAGGTCAGTCCTGAAACTGAAACTGAAATTCCTTGTTTGTCTTGTCTCATTCTTTCTATACTGGAAGTTAAAAGAACCAATAGATATTTCCCATTCAGTACAAACACCAGAGATTGCCATTAATGTTAAAATACAGGAAAATGGCCTATGTGCCTACCTTTTTCCATGAGGAACACTCATTCCTCAGCAAATGGCAAAGCAATTTGCAACTCTCCTTTAGCTCATGCCATCAAAACTGCACTTCATATTTGCATTTAATTTCCCCCCAGCTATTAGCTTTCTTTGACTGCTGTAGGTTTAAGTTTTCTTTGTCTTCTCAGGATTCATTTGGAAGTTGCCAGTTATCAGTTTGTTTCTAGAACAGCATGCTACTTGTTTGTTTCACAAACTGTCAAAAGGTTTAATTTCACTAGAAGGTATTGTGAATTAGCAAATAAAATTATTTCAGTTTTGCTATGTTACTTGAAGTTGATCCAAGTTCAGATAGAAGATGATTTTTTTTAAGTCTTACAGCTGTATTGCATTTTTTCTTATAGAACTAGAGTGAAAATGGAATGAACACCTTTTCATGACCTGAGAAAACCTAATTATAATCCCTGAAGTCCAAATGTACTTTATGTAACAGAGCCTTTAAATTCAGAAAGTTTCTTTCATGCCTTTGCATAAGTTGTTAAAAAATCAAATGTGTGTGGTTTTCTTTATTTTGATGTTAAAATTTATTTAATAGGGAGACAGAAGGTGGTTTGAAGGTGGTAGAAGGGAGGAGGTGCACAAGGGTGGTGTCCTGTTTGAAACAGGTATGGTGAGCTTGCATGTAAAGTCTAATCTGAATCAGTGGTAGGTGCTTGTCCCCTAAGATTTCCATTTTGCACTGGTTCAGCTGTGCATTTGCAAAGAGAGATGTACACAGTGGCCTAAAGCAATATGGAAAGGAGAAGGTTAGAGAGATTAAAGAAAGATGGAGCTCTGCTCCTCTTTCTTGAGTATGGAAAGGGAGTAGTATCTTGGTTCCTATGATACTCATCAAAAGAAACTTAGAAATCAGTCTTGAATGTCAGCTTGTATTCAAGAAGTTAAGCCTCACCATTTATGTGTTTTCACATCCTAGTTTTCCATTAGTGCAAGAGAAAGTACGGTCCTGTGAATTCTGAGTTCTGAGCTAATCATCTATTGCTGTTGGTACAATTTTGACATATCATCCCCTACCCTTCCTCTCATTCCTGGAAACAGTAAAACCTGATGGTTTCCATGCGCTTGTCACAACATACGACTGAGCCTTGCCCTTTGCCTCTCATTGTGAAATTTCCAACACTCAAGGCTGTAAAAAGACCTTGCTTATGGAGCTGTGTCCTTAGAGAATCACGTTGTTCAAGATGTAAAATGTTTTGATAACATTTTTAATGCTGCACTGTGCACAGACAGTCTATAGTCATTTACTCATGGTCAAATCAGAGATAAGAAGAAATGAGTGACATTTTAGATACCGGAGAAATTATTCCTGAGTGGAGTGACTCGTGAAAAGCCCTTGAGAAAAGAACTGATCTTTGGCCTTGTGAAAGAGAATATTGGTTTTCTAATGAAACAAAAGAGTAAACAAAGCCTTGAAAACATAAATATATGTGTTATTCTAAGAATTGATGACACTGATATTTCATGTCAGCAGATGACACTGGACATAACGAGTTGTTAAATTACACATAGACATGGGTCATACTTCAAACTCTTAGGTGAAGCCTGACATGTATGGGAAGTATTGTATCCAATAATATGATATTATATAGACTTGTAGTACCAGTTTTTAATATAGTGTGATACAGTATCGTATTATAACCTATAAGCTAAATCAGATCCTAATGATAACATAATGGAAAATATTGATTCAGCACCCACTCCCAGAACGCTTTAATTTGCTTGATTTTTCAGATTTTCAGGTTTCTTTCAAAATGGGGTTGAACTGGTGATACCTAGGTTGCCATTGCAGTAGACCTGCCTCCTCCTTTCATGACATGAGAATGTGCTGGGTTACCCAAATGTGAAATTCTGCTTGCTGCTCCAGCAGTGTGTCAGAGAGAAGCACAGAGCACTTTTGTCTGTTCTGATACTCTGTCTGCCTTGTCTCCATTGTGGAGGTCAAACAGTCAGGAGTAAGGACAGGCTTGAAGTTTCTTCTCCCAATGTTCCCCTCAAAATCATGGCATACTTACTACCTCCCTTTATCTTTTTCTATCATCAAGAAGAGAAATGTGGTAAAGTGAAAATACCTGCAAAAAGACAAAGACCTGGTCCTCCTCATTTGCATGCTCCTGGAGGGAGGCTATTGCCTCCACTGGAGGGACAGGATTTGTATTATTCAGCTGGTCCTATTTCTGGTTAAAAAACAAAATTCAGGTAAGCTAGTAGGATGCTACCAGAAATGCTGAGAAAAGGCAAATTACTGTGGAGTGCCATGGATGTCAGGATTTAGCATTATGGTGCTCCTTTTTTTACATAAGAAACACTGCATATACTTCAGCTAAGGCAAAACCCTTTTTAGAGAAATGTTTTGCTGTATTTCAGCTACTATTTAGTATATGCAGTCATCCATTGTCGTTTTGTGTTTCTGTAGCCTTGGAAATTCTTGAAGGCAGCATTTGTTTTTTCCCTTACATATATTTTATAAATAATCAGTTTTAATTGTTTACAATAAATGTAGGTGCGTAAAAGATTTTGAAGCTACATGAGGTTGTGTCCAATGGTAATAATGACATGAACTGCCACAGAAAGCTGTGTTCCATTATGGCCTAAATTGAGAGAATACAGTTTCAAAATTTTATTTCTTCATAAGGGTCATGAAAGTAATGGTAGACAAAAGCTGTTCTTCCTCAAAAGTCAGATCTTCAGATTCTTAAATGGATCTATTTTCGTCAGTTTTTCCTACAGTGTCCCTGTAAGGCTATTAGAAGACAGTGCACGGATCACTCAGCAGTACTTTACAAATAGCAGTGAGCTGTGTGTCTCATTATCCCTGGGTGATCAGCAGCATCCCGTAGAGATCTTTGTGCTACTTCGACGTGGCAGTCGTCGAACTTGAAAAGCATTTTGAAGGATTAGTGGAGAGAAATGTTCCCCTTCCCAGACAGACATAAGCTGCATAACTTTTCAGAATAGCTTTTATTATTCAGATGATAGACCTCATTTAAAGTGATATCTATTAAATAAGCAGGATTTGAAGACTGTTGATTATATTTTAATACAAAGGAATAAGGCTTCTTAATTTCTAGGCTTGGGGAGCTCACAAGACAGACACCAGGGTGTTTTTTTAATTGCTGAAGATGACTGCTGCACTGCAGGTGCTGTAAGGACTAGTATGACATATTATAAGAACAAGCAAGACTTCAAACATTAGCATTCACAACCAAGCTCCTTGACAGGATTCAGTATTGCTGAGATGTAAGATCTCAGAGCTTGGAAGAGTCTCCCCAGAGAGATGTTTGGAGAAAATACATGCAACATTTCTGCTTTGTTTAGAGAAAAAGCTTTGCATTGCTTGGCACTTGTGATTTATATGACCACAGTCCCATGGGTACATTATCAGCTCTTCTAGAGGAATCCTTGCTGTAAAATTATGACCATATATTAAAAAAAAAACCCAAAAAACCCAAACCAAGCAAACAAACAAACAAACCTCTCCCCAACCCAAATCAACCCTACCCAGTCAGGATCAATCAATCATTAAAATCTGTCAGTCATTTAAAATAATACAAAGAGATTAATACTTCCAAATGTTACAGACACCCAACATGGAAGAAATCTACAACATGGATAAAGGCAGGAAGGGGAAAGAGGAACTTCTCTGCACCATAAATTTTGTTGCTTGCTACAACGAACTGTGTCTATGGGGTACTTTGTAACTCTCAGAAAGATCTTATTGCATATTTTCTGTCGATAACGCTATGATTTGTTGTTTTATGGTCTATGCACTGTTTTTCTACTGCACTTATCACTTACCATAATGATGAGAACCACAGAGGGGACTTTCTAGGGGCACATGATGACAGATATCAGTTTCAATAAGCAACAATCAATTCCAGATCTGGAACTTAGTCTTTGGCAGAAATACAGATGAAGATATCTTAATCTCTGTTGTAGCACTAAAGAACAGCAAGAAATGAGACAATTGCAGCTCAGAAAGTTCTTCTCTGTATGAAGATTACTATTTTTATGGTACTTTGGCTGTATATACTTGCCTAGACTATTCCACATGACTTTAAACAAATTTTCTCAGATCAGATCCATAAGGTGGATTCCCTTTGATTAAATTCCTGCAGAGTAAGGCATGAGATTCCATAGTCTTGAAAAATTCTCATTTGCTGTAGCCACACATCAGAACACCAACAACTTTTAGGGATGACAGATACTTAAAAAACTTAACTGAAATAAAATCAATGATCAGTACAGTCCAGCTAACAGTTTTGTACAGATATACATCACACATAATATTAGAAGCTCTTCTGCTTTCTACCACTTAGAACTATACACCATCCTGTTAAAATAATTTTGCAAAACTAACTAGATACGTAGTTGCATTAAATGTGAACTCCAGACTTCCACAAACTATGAGGCTAAACTTTTTTAAAATCAGCAGCTTGCTGTCAGAGATTTAAAAAAAACCTGGGGTGCTTTTATATTCTTCTGTCTATGTGCTGGTTGCATCAGAGAAGTGCGGACTTCAGCAACCATGGAAGAATGAGAAGTAATCGCAAATTTAGTTGTATTTTTTATCAATTTGGCATGATTAAAATAACATAAAATAAAACTAAATTAATGGTCTGCCTCAATTCCTATCTGGGTATTGTTAACCAAAGTACTCAGGGACATATTTTTTACATGAAATAAGATTTCTTTGTGCAACTTAGGCCCCTGAAAAACAATTTATTTCACTCACAATTATTTTCTTAATAAATAATCAGTACATTTGAGACATATCAATATCAAAATAACCATTTTAGAACCTTTTAAGAAAAAAGTTACCTACTTATAGAAAAGTCTTGACATAAAATACAGTCTGAAATCAGAAGATTTCCAAATGCTATGTTTTTAATTGAATTACAGTCCTCCAAGCTTTCTTTGAAAAAGGAGTTGAGTGAAGAAGGCAAAAATTTGTAGAATAAGAAAATTCAAGTAAAATTTTAAAATAATTAAAAATTAATCTTTTTTTTCCAAACAAGAAATACATTATTCTAATCTAGTAGAATTATTTAAGAAGGTGAAAGTAGATAAAAATGGAGATGTGTTCAATGTGCTAGGTATCCTACAAAATAAGAATAGTTTTAAAGTTATTTTTACCATTTTGTCATTTCTTCTGAAAAGGTAGGGTCTCCAAAGTTATTCCCTGACCTTTCCTGATCTGAGCAAACAAATATTGTTGCAATACTTATCTCATGCAGAAAAATGTTTTTACAATAATGGATTGTCATAATTTAGGATTTAAAATACTCCTGCTTCTGTTCATAAATTCCAGCAGCTACAGCAGTCAAATTTAGAGGTAAAAAACAACAGAAGTTTGGCAGTGATGAAAACAGCTGGATTCAGGGAACTTATAGAAGTTATAGTCAGTAGCATCTCTTAAATGTCACATTAAATACTCATATTAAGCAATAAAATATATGACTGATAATTGGAAATATTCCCAATAAAATACTTATAAATTAAATCTAAAGCTCTAAATGAGTATTATTCAAAACACCATAGCCAGAGGCTTGCATTTGTAAAAGCATATCAAGAGGAAGCTTTGAAGAGTTAGAGTTCAACAAAGAAGTTCAATTCTGGCAAGTTAATGGAATTTTAGCGTGTTTTTTCCTGAAAACTGCTGCAATCTTTTTGCCTAATGCAACCTATCTCATTTCAGTTAATGGCATTGAAGCATCCTAAAGCTAAATGGCTGAGGCAGGATTGAGATCAAAAGTAGCTCTTAGACAGGAAAATGCTAAGTGCTGTATTACAGACTTCCCTCATTTATTTGCACTTACAAAAATTGAGACGAAATCATTGAAAGTCCCTCTGCTACATGTTGCATGTTGCCTAGAATTATAATTTCTGACTTGTTTTATCACCTGGTGTAGAGCACAGCTCATGGTTTCAAAAAGGTGCAAGTGATGACATGGCCCTAATCCATGGCAAGCTTCCCAACTGCAAGAACAGGTAACAGAGCACCACACAACCTCTCTCCCTGAGAAATGTCCACCAGCACGTAGATGGGTATTGTGCATGAAGGGCTTACTTCAACACACTAACTGTGCTAGCTTTTGGAAATATCTAATTATACATTTTACACCTATAAGTAGAATAAGGATCATTTTAAATGCATGTTTATCAACACAGTCACTGACAAAAGAGAGTCAAACTCATGCTGTGGTGGGTTTGGCTTGAAGCCCTGGGTACCTTATGAAGATTTAGATGTCATTAAGAAAAATCCATTGTTTTCAGAATAATTATCTCCCTGCTGACAAAACATCCCCCAGTCTGAAAAAACAGTATATTAACCTAGCATAAGAAAGCAATCTTATGATATTTTTTTCCACTGGGGTGGTAGAAACACTAATAAGAAACCAAATGTGCAAAAATGTTTATTGATGGGAAGTCAGACGTGCTTAGAGAACAAAACCTTTTTTTTTATTTTAAAGCAAGTTATCAGGAGTTTCATATGACTCCACAAACACATACTGTTTAATAATATATTTAGGTCCCACTGGAGACAAAGATAACCTGGAGTTTTCCTGGCAGTTATCACTGATAATTTTTCGTGGTCTTACACAAGACTTGAGTTTGGAACTACTGACACTTTGCAAGAGAATACAAGAACATTATGCATCTATGTCAAGGCTGCCTGCTCCTTTCCTGAGATACACTGACTTAGCCAGGGCAAACACGTATTGCTCTGGACTCGTTCTCCTCTGAGCTCTTTTGATCCCTCCACATGTGGAAACAAGAAAAATGTTGCCTCAGAGGCATAAATTTCCTAAACTCCTCTTCTGGGCTGATTTATGTTGCACCTTAACCCGCTCTGATGTTAGCCTAGGGGTGTGACAGACAAGGCAGTATGTGCTGCATATTTTAATTTTGCTATGCTATGGTTTTAACCAATTATTCTGAACGGCAAAGACAGTGAATAGCACTGAGATTTACTGTAGCATTTAGTTTGATTTTCAGCAACAGGAGAAAGAGTGAAAGTAGCTAAATGAACAAAATGTTTGAAAAATATTTTAGCCCTGGACCAAAAGTCTTGTTTCCATTCACAGAACAGGAATGTGCAAAGGGTGATACTTCCCATGTAGCCATTATTCAGACTTCCTTGGATTGTTGTCCAGTGGGCTCTTCAGCTGCATTGGTTACAGTCCCAGTTGGGGTGATCAGGCAAAACACAGTCTTTGAGCACCTAAAATCCTTACTCTTTCTTCTGAAATACTGAGTCTTGGCTATAGATCCTGACATAGAAGGCCTTTTCCTACAGGATTAACAGGAGATTTTTAGATGCTGATGGATTTAATTTCCATAGTCTTCAGATACCATACCTTGTGTTGCATGCTGAAAAATAATCTTTTCTGGATGTTTCCCTGTGTATAAATCAGTCTGGGTTTAGATAGCACAAGTTTTTCAGGCATTTCCTTCCAGTATTAGGGCGATTAGGCACCTCAGTGAGATGCATGCAAGACTGAATTGAAAAATCTGTATTTCAAACAGGAAATAATTTAGGATAATAATAATTTCAAATATGAAATGTAATCAAGGAGAGGGAAGCTAAGATGAATGCAATCTATTTATGATGGAGACAGGTGAGACAGTTACATTATCTCCATAAATTCAGCTTTGCTCTTTTCCATGAGTTATTTAAGCTTTCAGAAAAGTCATAAAGTAGGAAAAAAATCTCTGTGGAAGAGGTGGGGGATGGGGTTTTTTTTCCACATTATATGATTGACAGCATGATTTCCTAACCTTTACTATCTGAATGTTAGTTAATACATTCATGAATTTTAAAAGTTACAATTTTGAATTTATCATTTGAGTACTCTGATTGGAATTTATGTTAAATGTAAATTCATTAGGGAAAATAAGAAAAGTATGTGTTTTTAGATCAAAATTTTAACTTCTCTTTAAACCCTGATAACCTGTTTTCTACTTCCCATATATCAGCCATGAGCTATTTGCCCCAAAACCATCATCAGTAAAGGATTATGTTACTCAGCCTGCAATGAACTGCTTGTTGCTTTCAATTCAAAGGACTTTGGGATGTGTGGGTACCTTTAAGTAGTAAAAGATTTGTGAGGAAACTATCTGAGTCACTATGGTACACTATAAGAAACAGGAACTGTAACCTTAAAAGAAAAACAATGGCTATTTTACCTAGATTTTTTTTAAAACTGGGGCATTCTCTCATAAGTGATGCAAAATATTGATTTAGGGGGGTTTTAATTCAGAAAAGTTCCTGGTGAACATAATCAGATCAATTATTTGTTTCCAGTTTTAAAAATGGAGTGCCTCAATATTGGCCACTTGAATTCTGCACTGATAAGCAGAGAAATCACAATTATTCCCCTAAATGGGGCCGATGGACCCGTAACAAATCATTTTCACCACACTCAGCAGTCAGTTTCCCTGTTACCTAATGGCATCTGTCAGTATAATGAAAACAGTAGTTCAGTGGAAAAAAAGGAAAATATCACCTGTGGGTCCACAAATAAAGGAGATAAGAGAGAAGAAAGCAGTAGGTTGGGCATACAGATATTGACTGTCCTTACTGATGCACTGCACACACAGTAGCCAGGGAAACAAAGGAGATGAAGGACCGGTTACATTTATTTATTTTAGTAACTGACAGTTCTGATTCTATAAATCATCATTTGAGTCTAAGCAGAAAGTAATACCATAAAAATGTGTACTTTCCTCAGTTTAACTAAGTTATACATTCTTTATGGCTGTTCTTTTTGAGTGCTGATTATAGTATTACTGTGGCATCTAAATGCCTTCCAGCAGCTCACTGGCAATGTGGTTACTAATTGCTATATTATATTTTATTAGAAAGCTTGATCTTGCAAAATGTTGTAAGAGTTGCATTTGGAACAAATACAAATCGCCATTTGTCAGCATCAGAATTTCAGGAATGGACTGAAACATTCATATTTTCTCCAATCTGCTACATTTCATTCCACACACATATACATATTCAGCATAGTCTGGTTCTCTCTCTCCTTTAGAAAAATTTAGGAGGAACTTCCAGTATTGCAAAACTGATGATTTGTGTCACTCGTTAGAATTAACTACAATGTTTATAATGCTTTATCTAGAGGTTTTTTCCTTTTCAGCTAACATACAGAAATTAAATTGTTGGTAATACAAAAGGAATTTGTTATCTCTTAGCTACTTTTGATTACCTCTAGTACTTTTGACTAAACTGTTCAATTTATAGCAACCACAGAAATTTGTTCCTACAAATCAATAGGAAGGCTCACATGTAGAACAAAGAACAACTCTGCTATGGCAAAGGACTTGAATGAATATCCCAGGTGGTCTCTTCTAGTATTGTATGGCCCCAAAAGAGACAAGAGGAAAGCACAACAGCTTGGGAAGCTGCATTTTTAAGAATCTTATACTGCAATTTTTTTCACTGTTTAACAAATCTAAATGCTAGCAATAGTTATAGTCAAATTTAAATGAGATGCAGTAAATTAGCCTTGGATCTGAAGTACATTCAGTTTCCTCAAGAGTAAGTGATAAGAATTGTTATGGTTCCAAAATCAATCTTAGGAAATTTTTACAATGGCAGTGTAATCAATTACAGAGTATCTGTGTACAGCATTGCATTAGAGGATTATGCATTCATGGTTATTATCCTAAAAGAAAGCAAGAACAACTTCTATAACATTGTGTGTGTATATATCTGTCTCTATCTGTATCTAATCTCTATATCCACACACTTGTACATATGTATCTATGAGGATACATAAAATCATATAGTCACCTTTATTTTACTGGCTAGTGTTTGACACTGTTGCCCACTAACAATTCATTATTACTATAGCTCAGCTTTAAAGACAGAACATACACATTTTTTCTACATCCTGTCAGTCGCCTTCCTCCAAATGAATCCCTTATTAAATAGCAGAAATCTTACCAGTAGTCCTGTGAACAGTCCAAACAGACTGTCCCAGCTTTCAGTGGATGAGTTATGATGTTCAGTCATATGCCTGAAACTAAGCCATGGGTAGAAAAGTGCATTTCATTTCTGCAAAGTTAAGTACCTGCTGAACAAAATTAATTTAAAGCTTATAACCAGGCTAACAATACTATTGTCAAGAAAGACTGATAAAGTAATGCATTTATTCTTTCTCATTCTTCCTCTCATTTTTTTCTCTTGCCCCATCTGTTTCAGTTTTTCTTTATTTTCCAGCACCCTAGGATCTGTGCATTGAGCTTGAGGTAGTTAGGAGAATTGGGCTGTAAATCAACACTCACTTGTTCCTTCATTTTTTGTATGTTACATCTAATTAAAAAAAAAAGGAAAAAAGAAAAATCGAATTTTAAAAACCTTACAATGGCACATGGTGAGTTTAAGTTCATTGCCATAGTGACTACTGCTTATTTCTCAAGCTTAGTCTCTCTACAATAACAAAGCAGTCTCCCACACATCTCTCTGCTTATTCTTCCTCAAATAAACATTCTAATACACATAGTACCAGAGAAAAAGTACAGTAGATACTGTACTTTGGTGTTTTTTGTGAAAAATCGCAGAAAAGAATGTGACCTCTCTGTGTGGTGCGAACTACTATGGAAAAATGTACAAAGATAGGAGTTAACTTACTGAAAAGAGAAATAGCAGTTGCAAGGGATTAATGAATTTCTCTAGTATTCATCTTATGTTTTTAAAAAGTGAAGATATATGACTTCTTTTCTGATTTTTCTGAAGTCATATTGATATTTGGCAATTTGTAAACTTTCTTTATAAAGCAACAAATGTTATTACCAATTCTAAAATGAATCTGGTCTAAAAGTTATGTTCCCAAGCTTCCCTGCTATTTTTCCTTTGCAGTGCTTCCAGTTATGCAGTTTTTCACTTGAGTTACTACCTCCTTTAGGAAGAGAAGGTAAAAAGTTAAGTTACAGACATTCTGAATCCTTTTCTAATTCTCCAGTCCCATTCTATATAGAATTATTGTAAATGGACCTTACAAAATTATGAAAGAAAACAAATGTTTTTTATTTACATTAAAAGGGTTGTAATTTATTGTGAAGTCACATGCAACATCTAGGATGTTAGTGAGAGTGTGTAAGAACTGAAGAAGTTCTATCAGTGTATCTTTATAAAGTAACAAAAAGCCAAAAAATGTCATTTATTTGGAACCATGTTATTCATAAAATTTGGCTTCTTTCAACCAATATTTTTATTTCCAGAGGGGAGGAGAGGATTTTATATGCCTGTTAGTGCTTAATTTCATCATCTTATCAAAATGTTATGTTTTATTTGAAAAAAAGCTGAAACAACTAATTTGAACATTTAATGGCAGAATGTAATTTTCTCATCTCACAATGGCATTTTACATGAAAATTTTGTCAAAATTAAGGGAAAAAATGTTTTACAACTTTTTATAAACCTGAACAGTATACATTTTTTTACTAAGTCCAAAACTGGTGTTTACAGACAACCCAAATCTTGTATTTCCTTGAATTAATTTTTCTTTTTGATCCTGAAAAAAAAAAGATATACCATTATTTCAACTCCAATTTCAGTGTTCAGTGAAGCTATTACACATTTTCCTCATCCATTCACCACACTGGAACTTTACCAAAGCATTTGCAAGCTCTGTTTCCTCTCTCAGCAATCTGGCGCCTGGAGGGAGATAGCTGCAAATGTTGTTTCTCTCTCTAACCCATAATCTAAAAGAACATTGGCACTAAATCAGTAACTTTGTTGCCAAAGCTACTTCTTTAATTATCTGTGCTCTATCAGCTTCTTATTGTTTGCCACCTTCATTGACTTTTGATTTTCTTTTGCCTTCTTTTGGACAGAATTGTCATAATGGGAGTTCATGGTCTGAGCACTTACCCTGGAAGACTGACCTTACTTACTTGGATATAGAAGTATTTCTTTCAGGTTCATGAAGAAAGATTTTCTGAAAGAGCCATTACTCAAAGGCAGGCTGTCTGTGTGAATACCCTGTCCCTTGGAGAACTGTTCTGAACATTATATCATATATATGT